>MU185173.1:101578-120606 GCA_016904865.1 Pissodes strobi
GTCCTGTTATTTTGTTTCATTCTCTATTCTGCTTCTTATTATTTTTTTGAATAGGCTGAAGTAATGTGGCTAGGATCGTCTGTATACTAATTTCCTTATCCGTATTTTATTCTCTCCTTTTTGTGCTAATTTGATGAGTTGAACTTTATTGCCTCTAAGAGCCAATATAAGGGACTCAAGCTCAGCTCGTCGATACCTTGCATCATCTGGTCTGCTAGTTTCTTGCTCATTTGTTCTATTTTCTCTTGAAGCAACCTTTTGCCTTATATCGCCCATCTTTTGTCTTCACGTGTTTTGCTTTTTCCTGCATCTTATCATCAAGAATTAACTTGAGATTATCGCGCCTTGCTATTTGTTCTATCTTTCATTCAGCTTCTCATTATCTTTTTAAATATGTTCAACTAGTATGGCTAGCATCTATCAATTTTCAACTCTTTATACTATTTTGTACTAATTCGATTTTTGAGCTTTACTGCCTCTAGCTCAACTCCTCGATCCCTTGCTTCATATGATCTTCGAGCTTTTTGCTCCTTCTTCCCTTATTAATTAATTGAGATTGATTTCGGGCGTCCTGTTATTTTGTTTCATTCTGTATTCTGCTTCTTATTATTTTTTGAATAGGCTGAAGTAATGTGGCTAGGTTCGTCTGTATACTAATTTCCTTATCCGTATTTTATTCTCTCCTTTTTGTGCTAATTTGATGAGTTGAACTTTATTGCCTCTAAGAGCCAATATAAGGAACTCAAGCTCAGCTCGTCGATATCTTGCATCATCTGGTCTGCTAGTTTCTTGCTCATTTGTTCTATTTTCTCTTGAAGCAACCTTTTGCCTTATATCGCCCATCTTTTGTCTTCACGTGTATTGCTTTTTCCTGCATTTTATCATCAATAATTAACTTGAGATTATCTGCCAGCGCCTTGCTATTTGTTCTATCTTTCATTCAGCTTCTCATTATCTTTTTAAATATGTTGAACTAGTATGGCTAGCATCTATCAATTTTCAACTCATTATACTATTTTGTACTAATTCGATTTTTGAGCTTTACTGCCTCTAGCTCAACTCCTCGATCCCGTGCTCCATATGATCTTCGAGCTTTTTGCTTCTTTCTTTCTTTATTAATTAATTGAGATTGCTTTCGGGCGTCCTGTTATTTTATTTAATTCTATATTCTGCTTCTCATTATTTTTTGAATAGGCTGAAGTAATGTGGCTAGGATCGTCTGTGTATTAATTTCTTTATCCCTATTTTACTCTCTCCTTTTTGTGCTAATTTGATGAGTTGAACTTTATGAACTTTATCTTATTATCTTTTTAAATATGGTGAACTATATGGCTAGAACATCTATCAATTTTCAACTCTTTATATTATTTTGTGCTAATTCGATTTTTCAGCTTTACTGCCTCTAGCTCAACTCTTCGATCCCTTGTTTCGTCTGATCTTCGAGCTTTTTGCTTATTTGTTTCTTTATTAATTAATTGACATTGTTTTCGAGCCTTTTGTTATTTTGATTCATTCTATATTCTGCTTATCTTTTTTTTTTGAATAGGCTGAAGTAGTATGGCTAAGATCTTCTGTATATAAATTTTTTGAAGTTTATCGTCTCTAAGTGCCAACATAACCGGCTCAAGCTCAGCTCATCGATATCTTGCATCATCTGGTCTGATAGTTTCTTGCTTATTTGTTCTATTTCCTCTTGAAACATGCATCCTCTATCTCGCTCATATTGTCTTCAAGCTTCTTGTTGGTTTACTGCATGCAGTTTCTTTCTTATTAACTTATTGAATATGTTGGAGTGGTAGAGCTAACATCGTCTATGTATTCTCATTCCTTAGATTGCCATCTCCTTTCTATTCCAATTCAGATAGTTGAACTTTACTGCATCTAAGAATAAATATAACGGCCTGAGGTGCAACTGTTCGTTCTCTTGCTTCACCTGGAATTTCTTTCTTATCGATTTTATCTGGTCTTGAGGCAATCTCTTGACTTATATCTTGCCCATCTATTGTCTTCACGTGTCTTGCTATGTTCCTGCATCTTATCACCAAGATTTAATTTTATATTATCTGCTAGCATCTTGCTATTTTATTCTATCTTTTATTCAGCTTCTTATTACCTTTTTAAACATGCTGAACTAGTATGGCTAACATTTATCAATTGTCAACTCTTTATATTATTTTGTACTAATTCGATTAGTTGAACTTTACTGCTTCTCAGAGCAGATATGACAAGCTCAACTCTTTGATCCCTTGCCTCGTCTGATCTTCGAGCTTTTCGCTTATTTGTTTCTCTGTTAAATAACTAATATTGTTTCGAGCGTCTTGTTATTTTGTGTAATTCTATATTCTGCTTCTTATTATTTTTTTAAGGCTGCGCTGAAGTAGTATAGCTAAGATCTTCTGTATATTAATTTCCTTATCGGTATTTTATCCTCTTATTTTTGTGTTAATTTGATGAGTTGAACTTTACTGCCTCTAAGAGCCAATATAGCGGACTCAAGCTCAGCTCATCGATATCTTGCCTCTGCTGGTCTGCTGATGTCTTACTCATTTGTTCTATTGTCTTGAAGCATCGTCTTGGCTATATCTCACACATCTTGGCTGCAAGCTTCTTGCTGTTTTATTGCATCTTCTCATTAATAATTTAGTTTCTTTCGTAAAAACTTATTGAATATGTTGGAGTAGTATAGCTAACATCTTCTGCATATTCTCACTCCGTATATTGCTATCACCTCTCTATTCTAAATCAATTAGTCGAACTTTGCTGAATATCACCTGTTGGCTTTCGATTTTCTTCTTCATTGGTTCAATCTCGTCTTTAAGCATCTTCTTTATTTATATCTCTAGCATCTTTTCTTCAAGTTTTTCGCTACTTTAGTCCATCAATACTTCATTCGTACATATTATGGTTCTTAGGTTTGAAGCAAATCTATACAAATGGCTCTTACTGCTGAAGAAAATAACTTTGTCGATATTCTTGCACACTGTTGCTATCCATAATTAATAATAATTAAGTACAAACAGTTTAAAAAATAACTCTGTACTTTCGAAGCGGTCTAAACGGCCCATTACCTGCCAAAGGCATTTTGTAACGTTCGTCCAGTGTACCGAGACTGTAACCACCTGCTCTCACCCCAGCAAGCAACCTGCCTTTGCGTGCGCGCAACTCGCATTATGTTATTTTTATAATTAAAAACGGTCAACATTTTATGCGTTCGCCACTGTGCACCTTTTCTCTTTGCAGACACTTCAATGATTTTCCCATGCGTTTTTCAGATAATTGACAATTATTTACGATATGGGTACTTTAAATTAGTTTATAGATAATTTAGTATTTTAGCATGTAAATAGCTTCGGTGGTGTACGAGGGTATACTTGTATGTAAACTAAAGGCTACCTACCTTGTTCTCAAAGCAAGGGTAATATCTGATTCTACTAACAGGAGAGAAACATATTGAAACACCTTTATAGTAGATATATTAAATAAGCCTAGATTAATATACGTCCCAAAGAATAAGAGGACAGCCACAAAGGAGGAAATATCGTCTCGATGTCATAAGACAGGTTTCAAGCCTACCCAAAGTGGAATTAAAAGAAGAATAAACGAAAGAAAATATTTTTTCATTTTGGGGTCTGGGGTTTTGGTAGTAGTAGGAGTAAGGAGGGCGAAAAGTGGTCTCGGATAAGGATTCAAACTTTACTTTACTGATAAAGTATCGACTGCAATGATACAGTCCAGATTTTCAATTTTATTTGCAGGTCACCTATAGATCCTCAAGGTATATATTTATAATATCATAATTTGTTGCCAAAAATGTACCCTTGATATTCAACCAAAATGAAACGCAATATTCCATTCAGGGCAAATCGTTATTAAAATAAGGATAAAATGAGGGTTTTCACAGTAATTAGACCCTGAAACGTACAAAATAAGAAAGACCAGACCACCTCACCTGCAGACATTACCTTATTCTTCATTAGGTTGTGAATTAATTTCAGGTCTGCATACTGACCTGTTTTTGGTCATCGAATTATTAAATTTGACAAGAGACTGCACAATATCGACTTTCAGTTTTTGTATAAATATAAGTTTACACAATTATGGCACGATTTTAAAAATCAATACAAAACCGTTTTAGGTTTCATAAGGGAAATATAGTGGTAAAGAGTGTCAACTAAAACTCTATAATTTTTCCTTAGGAATGTACTTTTTTGTAGACAATACGAACCGATATAGGGAGACGGGGGACAAACTCTTATTCTCTTTGAAGTTTCATTGATTGTATTTATACAGTACATAACACAAACGAATTGGCCATGTATGCATAGGAATTTTATCGATAAAATCATATTATTTTGTCTGCAAAACCATCCAATGGTATTGAATGAACGGCTATTGCCTCCCAATGAAACCGGCAGATTCCATGAATGGAATTATTGGCAATAAATAGGAATCTAAGCGCGATCTGCATATAAAACGCGGCTGTTTAGACGGTTGAGTTAAGTGCCGATCCGAATGGGCTTCGAGTTAACTATTATAATCAGCTGACAGTTACGCCTTGAATTTACTAATAAGATGTTTATTTGCAACGGACTCAATATAGCTTGAGGTTTAGTTTAGTGACTTAGCTTCGTCAATTTTGGTATGCCAAAGACGTACCTAAAAAGGGGGGTAGGGGGAATTGTCACGTCGAGACGAACGTCGGTCGCAAGGTCTGTGGCACGGGCTTTGTACGTGCCAGCGAATACGTCACGTAGGAGGTGACTGTTGAATTCTTGTAAAAAATATCCTCGATCAATTATCGCATTAAACATGATTTATTTATGATGGCTTTTCTCAGCTTTTTCGGCAACTGATGAATTCACGAGATCAGGTTCAGGTCAATAACATCACGAAGCTGAATTACCCAACATCCATAGCAGCAGTTCAAATTACAGGTATTTTTCCAGCTCCGAGTTTCATGTTACTCAAATTTTACCCGCGACAGATATTTCGATAAAAATAATTGAAAATGTCTATTAATCCATCAATTCTAATTAAGTTTTCCGTGAAAACATGTTTATTTTGGGCACTTTCAAGCAAACATTACGTAATAACCTTTTTTGATGAAACTTTAAAATGCTGTAAATAAAACTAAATAGTATACAGATATTATTCTAAAATTGACATTATTCACTCAATTATCCCAGCTACTAGCAACGACGGAATGAATTAAACTAGGGCGCCTATTTTCTTATATTCGAAACAACATATTAAAGAAATATGAATAAATTTTAATACAAATGTATTATATAAAGTTAGACATTTTATTAGTAATGGGTATGCGGATAAAGTTTATATAAACCGATTAGTGCTCAGCGTGAAATAAAGCGGTTTTATGAAGCTATTAGAAAAGTTGTAAAGTTGACTCAGTCAGCACCTGGCAGTTAGAACTAAATATAGAATTACAAATTGATTTTAAGATTTTAAGATGGGTTCTCCTTTCTTTATAGAAGTCGTTATAATTTTCTCCAACGTCTGAACATATAAACCAGAATAGTAAGTAGTCTGGTAAGCAAGCAAGCTTTATATATTTGTTATTTTTTCACGAGTTTCTTGAACGAGCTCTGCTATGCAGACGTTTGTTATTGATACATTCTTTTATGGTTAGGGATGGCAGATTCGTACATTAACTGATATAATTCCCGCCAGCTTCTTTTTAGATTATTCAAAATTTTATGGTTGGAAAAACTAAGAAATTAATACAATTACGAACTAAAAAATAATGAAGGTCATTGAAGGTAACGTAAAACTGCTTTCTGGAATGACGCGTTAAACGAATATTATCAATATCAAAACATATCCATCCAAACATATTAAAATACTGATTTTGTAAAAGTCCAGTTTTTATTTTTAAAATATCTATTTATATAGACTCATCTGGAATCATATTATAAACCTTGGGCCTGGTAAACATAGCAACTCTTTGGGCAGCTGTATACAACATAATCTTAAAGTGAAATGAAATTAAACTTATTTACTGCCACACGTACTATCAATTTTGCAAGTCACAAGAAGTAGTCAATATTAAAAATTAAAGTACGTTAAATATCATTATAATAAAACAAGTGCATAGTAATCAATTTAGAAATTCAAAAATTCTTCGACATTGTAAGATAATAATCCAAAAAGTAATTTATTAAACAATTTTATGGCAATGAACTCTGGGCAGCTTTGACATCTTCTAGGCCTGCAACAAAAGGTTCCAACAAGCTGACCCCATACCCTAGTGCGTTCGTTTTTCTTGACATGCAGCATCGAATCAAAACTATATGCCCAGGCCCCTGAAAGCCTCCCGGCAGTCCGGTGACTTAAGGGTGAGAATCCTACTAGATGTCGTCCGAGAAAATGCACCCCCACAACAGACCCCCCGGCAGAAATAATATCACTTAAAGTGAATATCATCGTGTTGGTTTTATCAGTATTTAACAGCAACTGATTTGCCCGCTCCAACGCTCCACACCCGATGTACCTGCAATCCAGTGACATACAATGTGCAGTCGTCAGCACAGAGAGTGAAATGAGCATCAGGCTCCTCCAAAAATGGGACATTTATAAAAATAAGGAACAACATTGTGCCTTGAGGCACTTCTATGTCTACCACCCGTTCCGATGACAACACCCCTTCAACGCTAATCACGTAACTCCGATTTTCGAGATAAGCCACCATTTTAACACTACCAGGACCAAATCTTAATAGCTTGTCTAGTAGAAGGGCATGCGAGACGCTGTCGAACCCCTTACTCATGTCACAAAAAACACACCATTATACTGACGGTTCTCAAAGGAATCCATAATTTCTGGAAGCAAGTCCAAGAAACTGAACACTTCCTCTTAGCTGCCTGAAGCGACACTGATGCCTCAATAAATTGTTTATTTCCAAAAACTGAGAAATCTGGTCGAAACCATTAGCATCAGTGATATTGGTCGGTAGTTGAAACAATGGTTTCTTCACCTAACAAACGCTTTTTTTAGAAATGAGGGAAGAACCTTATGATTGAGACGCATGGCTCAATTATTGAGCTTTTTATATGCCTTATTATAGCATATAAATATTAGTGCTACTTTTGTTCTTTAGGTTTAGGTTATTTATTATGTCCCTAAGCTGATGAAATGCTACTTCTGTAAAAGCCGTAAGTCAACGATTTTATTTTTTTTATGTTCAGCACACACACAAAAGGAAAACTTATGCTACTCAACGAGCGGTGTGCGGAGAACATGGTTGACGTTGGACTTGAAGCCCTTTAGGCTGTACTTTTCGGGAAAGACGCTACTCGGAAGTCCATTCCAGAGCGAGGCAATCCTCCAGTTAAAGGAGTCCCGCAACAGGGACGTCCTAGGTGTTCGCAACTGAATCGTATGTTGATGAGCAGCTTGTGTCTGACGGGTGTTTCTGTTTGGCACAACTTTGGGTGGAATCATAAGTGCCAGCTCGTTAAAACACCTTCCGTAGTAGTATCGATAGTAAAGAGATAGGTCCGCCACTTTTCTTCGATGTTCAAGGCTATCAAGTGTTTGGGTGCCGAGCTCCACAGATGAGAACAGTATTCCAGAGATGGTCTTATTTGGGCCTTATAGAGCAGTAGAGTTGATGAGATGGATACAACTTTTTTGCTCTATAAAATGCTCCTAGCTTTTGTGCTGCTCCCTTGGCGATTTTGGTGACGTGATTACGCAAGACATGTTGTTGTCAACGTTGATACCAACCAAGCATCGATTCAGTGTCTGTCCTGTCATTAATAAGTAAAGTCCTGCGGTGTTTGCTTTTTTGAGAAGACAGCTGCTTGAGTCTTTCCTGCGTAAAACTATACATTATTTTCCTCACCCCATTCCACGATGGTGTTCATATCCTCATTGATGTCTTTCCATGTTTCCTAAAAATGGCCACTGTTATACCAATCTTTAAGACAGGCGAAAAACAATGTCCATCTAATTATCGCCCCATCTCTTTACTACCCATCCTTAGTAAAATCATAGAAAAATTGGTCAAGGAGAGAATGTTGAAGTTTCTGGAACAGCACCAAATTCTTTCTAATTCCCAATTTGGTTTTCAGAATTCTAAAAATACAGATGATGCAATTTTCCATCTCCTAGAGCATTTATACCTCAGCTTGAACAATGGTGAAGTGGCTTCTGCCGTTTTTTGCGATATTAGTAAAGCGTTTGACTGTGTTGATCATGAGATATTGCTGGCTAAACTTTGTACATATGGGTTTAGAGGCCCGGTTCTCGACTGGTTTGAGTCTTTTCTATCAGGGCGACGCCAGGTGGTTCATTTTCATGGGGAGCAATCAGCGGTGGGTTCTTTGTCTGCTGGAGTGCCCCAGGGTTCTGTCTTGGGACCTCTGTTGTTCCTTATATATGTTAATGATCTACCTGGCACGATCTCTTATGGTCGCTGTTCCTCCTTTGCTGTTGATACTACAGTCCTCTGGCATCACCAGGATCCAGCACAACTTGAAAACCTTGTAAGGGAGGACTTAGAGGCGATAAAGAACTGGTGCACTGCCAATAGATTGAGCTTCAATATCAAAAAGACCAGTATTATAAATTTTAAGGGGGATCTGGGTGAAATATCACTGGATGTTCAATTAATAAGTACTAGCAGTTCCAATAAGTTTCTAGGATTGCATTTGGATGCTAAATTAAAATATGACTCTCACATCTTAGAACTGTGTGGCAAATTGTCAGCGGGTTGCTATGCCGTTTGGACTGTGAAATGTCATTTGGACAAGTCTGTTGCCAGGACTGTGTATTTTTCTGTTGTTGAGAGCCACCTGAGATACGGTATTGCATTCTGGGGTTGCTGCTCACTAGGTCTGTTTCAACGGGTCTTTGTTATTCAGAAAAGAGCCTTGAGATGCCTCTGTGGTCTGAATCGTGATGAATTCTGTAGGCCTCATTTTATTTCAGAAGGTATCTTGACCTTGGCATCTCTTTTTATACTAGAATCTGCATGTATAATGTTTCGAAAATACAAAAACAACATTTTCAATCCCTCTCACCCGTTACATGCTGTTATTACTAGAAGCTCACACTTTGTATCTTTACCCATTCCTTCTTCTTCTCTGACTAAAAACTCTATATTTTATAATTCCAAGAAAATGTTTAATCATTTGCCATTGGAATTGAGAAGCCTGAACAGTTATGTGAAATTTAGGAAAAGGGTCAGAGGCCTTCTGGTGTCACTTGCATGTTATTCTCTTGAGGAGTACTACGGGCATAATTTTAATTGATTTGTCTTATTTTATTGTTTTAAATTAGTTTTAAATATTTTGTTTCTGTTTTGTACCTACCTGCTTTTAACGTTTGTAATTGGGTCTGTGCGGAAGACTTCTAATTCTGTCTGTTTGTGATTGATTTTAACTATATTTTTAACTCTTAATTTATTTTTAACCAATTTTTTGTTTTATTGACATGTTAAGTTTTATTACTGTATTATAACCTTTAGTGTATGACTATTTTAAGTATTTAGCAAACTGATGACCTTTTTTTCCAGCTTTGTCAATGAATTTCTTGAAATTTATGATAATAAAGCCTTATTTGATTTGATTTGATTTGATGGCAGCAATCTGATTTTCTCGCTCGCGTTGGGAACGAGCAGCCGTCATTGGAGTCCGCGACATGAATGAGGATATAAGAGTGCTGTCGTCTGCAAAGCTGTAAATAGAATTCTTTGTCCTGTCTAAGAGATCGTTGATATAGAGCAGGAACACGGTGGGAAATAATATACATACACCCTTGAGGAACCCCGGCATTGATTTTAACTTCCTCCAAGAGATGTCCATCAATACCAACTCGGATGCTTCGATCCCTTAAGAAATTGGAAAGCCATAGAAGCAGTGCTGGTGGTAGTCCGTATGCTGTCAATTTGCTTAACAATCCGTCATGCCACACCCTATCAATTGCTTTGGATATGTCGAGAGCCACTGTACGAGATTCGCCGTAGCTCTCGATGGCTTTAGTCCACAGGTAGGTCACGTAAGTCAGGAAATCTCCCATTGATATGTGCTTCCGGAAGCCATACTGGCGATCGCATATGATGCCTGCCGATTCGATATATTTTAAGAGCTGTTCGTTGATCAGTTTCTCCATGACTTTGGACATGTTGGAAACTAAGGCAATTGGACGGTAGTTATTTGGAATCGTTTTTTTACCTTTCTTCGGGATTGGTTGCACTTGAGCGCATTTCCAGCTAGAAGGAAAGCACGCAGTTCTGTATGATAGGGAGAAAACCCTGCATAGTGGAGCTGTTAGTTCAGCAGCACATTTCTTAAGCACTATTGCTGGAATGCCATACGGTCCTGTGGCCTTGTTAGTGTCTAGGCTTTTGAGTATTCGCTTCACTTCGCGTTGGCATTGAGGAATTCACTCTCGGGATAGTTGGGGGAGTCTTTCCTTGATGATCTAAGGTAGAATTTAATGCAAATATTTCGGCAAGAATGTCAGCTTTTTCTTTGGCCGTTTCCGCTATTGAGCCATCATCTTTGGTTAGTGGTGGGATTGACGTCTTTGAGAAACCCTCATTGACAGCTTTAGCAACTGATCAAAAGGATTGTGATCCGTTAGGACAGTTGAGAAGCTTATTCTTGATCTGCTCGTTATATTCCTCTTTGCTCTCGTCAATGATCTGCTTACACTGATTTCTAGTCGTGATGAATATATTTCGGCTGTCGAATATTGGCGCCATTTGCGGTAGGCGGCAATTTTAGCATTGACTGCTCTTGAGCAGTTTTTCCAAAACCATAGTTTACTGTTTGTTGCATTGAAGAGGGGATGAAAGTTTCCATACCAGCTAGAATAACGTGAGTTATCTCATCAGCAGATTCAATGGTGTTTTGATTTCTAAAGCATACATTTTTCCAAGGAAAAGAAAGATAAGACTCGCGAAGATTACGCCACTTTGCAGATTTGTAGTGCCAAACCTTTCGGGGTACCTGTAAGTTGTTCAAGATGATTACATTCTGTCATGGGGATACCACCCACTAGCACTAGAGTATGAGCAATGCGGGCAAAATATTCGTTAAATTCATCAACGAAAATATCCAATATATCATTCCTCTTGCCTCTTTGTGTATCGTATGCTCAGTTTGTGCTGTCTTGTGCTGTTTTTCTTTTTTCTTTTGTTTATCTGCATAAAAAGTGTATAACCATTAAAAAAATAATAATTCGATTTCAATAAAAACTATGCCAATGCATCGGACGTCATTTGTGCTAAGTTGTGCCCTGAGAGTTGTTACTGTCAGCTGTCACAATAGCCAAAATGTCAATTTTTCAGACGACACTCTGTTGCCAGTTTTATTCTTAAGATATTTGCTGCAGTTTTCATCTTCTAAAAAAGCAGCAAGATTCACCGATGCAAAATAGTCCACAACGAATGTCTGTCTATCTCTTTCTTTTATTCAGGTGAATGAATGAAATACACTATTCGCTTGTATGTATGTATTCGTCAAATATTTCACTTTATTGCAACCTTGCACCCGCATGAGCTGTTAAAATGTCTGGTGTTATCTCCGCGTTTTTTGAAAACTCGATGCATTCCCATAGTTTTTATGAAATTGAATATACAGGGTGATTCAAAAATCGACCACGAAACTTAAGGAGGTGATTCTACATGATAAAATATTGATAGAGCTGAACATATTTTTTTTTTCGGAATGTCATTGGTTTTCGAGTTACAGAGTCCGTCAAAGTTCTATTTTTATGTTTGTTTTTTTAAATTATTTGCTTATGCAAAATCCAATATGACTGATATTTGGAGTATAGACTAAGTCGATTGCGCTCCATTATTTTAGTAATAATTCAATTCGATTGTGTGTCGCTAGAGGGCACTTTACCTACATTGAAAATTGTTTTCTGCAATAATTTTTGAGCTTCGATGGCAACACTCGTTTTCAACAAGTTTTCCGAAAGACTGATGCAAGGCCTTTAAAAACTCTTTATTAAACTCTCGCTAAATCCAACAGTTTAGACGTATATCGTCTTTAAAAATTATGTCGCAAATTATTTTCTCAGTTTTCTAAATTCCACTATTTTATATTAAACAAAAAGAATTAACTAAATTAACGAAAAATTACTAACCAAACTAAAATGTGTCCGTTTTCTTCAATACATTGACACTCTTCAAAAAATGCTGCCTAATAGCTTGGCTCTCCTCTATTATCCGTAAACGAAGATCCTCGATGTCAATGATTGAAGTAGCATACACCAATTGCTTTAAATGACCCCAGAAGAAAAATCCTTAGGGTTAAGGTCTGGGGACCTCGCTGCCCCATGCCAATGGCCCATTTGGTCCAATCATCGCTCAGGATACGCTGCATTCAAATACTCCCGTACACGAACACTAAAGTGGAGCAAGGCTCCATTTTGAAGAAGCCACATGTTGGCTCTTATATCAAATGGCATATCTTCCATGGCAAAATGGGAGACGATTTTCGACAAAATCTAGGTATAGGTCACCAGTTAATGAGGCATCAAAAAATGGGGACCAATAAGGTAATCTCCTATTATCTCTGCCCACACATTCAGTGAAAATCTACGCTGGTGTTTTGCTCTGCCACACTGTGTGGGTTCTCGTAGGCATATGTGTGGATGTTATGCAGATGCTATCACGCGTGAAACCATCAGTGAATAATATGATGCGCATTAGTCGATTGCGTTCATATTTAGTCAGGATCTGATTGCACATTTCCATTCGTCTCGGCAGATCATCGTCATAAAAGGCTTGCACATTTTGCCAATGAAACGGATACATTTGCTTCTCTTAGTACCCTCCATATACTAACCTGACTGACTCGTACCTCATTCCCAATTTTTCTATTACTGGTACCTGGACTATCTTCAATAATCTCAAGAATTATTTCTTCTTGCTGCACAGTTCTAGCATTTCTAGGCCGGCCCCTATGACAGATATTTCTTCCTGGATAACTATCCAAATGATCTCTTTTTGCCAAGTCTGCATTACCGTTTGCTCGTCCATGACAAAAATGCATATCACAATATTCGATATTTAAATACTGATTAGCGATTATTCGTTATTTAAAGTTTAAAAATAAAATAACAAAGCAAAAAGATACGACTCGGCAAAATAAAAATGTTTAAAAAATGGCGGGGCTAGCTTTGTTTTCAATAATCAAGTTTGTATTATCTCCCAAGCATTTTCGACATTTTTGAAAATACATTGCGGCGCATCGCAGCATAATACAGCACAACAATTTTTTTTGGGAAGTCCAAAATAGCTAGACTAACTTTATAGACATTATCAAATGCCATTTCCAGGATTTTTTTGAGATAGGAGAAATCCAATTTTATTATTCGTTCATAATTTTTCTCATGTCCATAGATGCGAGAAACAATTGCGGGAGGGGGGCTGATAATGTGTAAATTTGGGCAACTTTTATGATTTTTTTTTCAATATTTTATTAAATTGCAGGCAAACTAAATGGTTTTTTAATTATTGTATAAAAATGGAGTGTATATAAGCAACAGGTGCCTCCACTTGAGAACCTCATAATCACATAATTAAAAATAAAGCGATTAAATCGTACAGGCTAGATGAAGCAAGTCAGTCGGCGATGTCAAAGTGTCAATTCATTTATGCCTGTACATATTTGTTTATTTATAAACCTACGACCTCATAATGCCATCAATGTGTCGCAGTGTGTTAAAACGACATGTCTAAGCGAGGAGCGGAAGTCAGTGTTTAAAGTTTCAAATTATATCATTTAATTTATTCTTTCTAATTGCGTGAAATGCCCTGAAATGGGTGGGGGTGGCTACGGTTGGACAATGCACGTAACGAGATTGGAATTTCAGATAGATGTTATTTTCCTTCGCATTGAAATGACTAAGATGTAAGCAAGTAGTTGAATTACATTTAATACTCAATGCCAAACACATGGCATTCAAAAAAATCATAATCGACTACTGGAGAAGAAATAGTTGTGCCAACTGCTATGAGACAACGGCTGGCATATGTTTTTTCGTGTCCAAGATCATCATCGTGTTTATTCCGCAAGTATTTTCGTCGCTTTCCTAAAAGGTTATATGCGTTTTTGTCACCCGTTTGGTTGTATGGTTTGATGGGTACAGACCATTTCGTCCTCTGCTAGTATAATAGGTAAATGGTGAGTCTGGGCATGGGTTGGGTTGGGTTAGTTTCTGTTGGTGTGCGAGCGAAGAGCGATGCGTGGTGTTATGGAATTATAAAAATTGAGAAGAATTGCTTCCAGACAGCGGCGGATTGGCCCACCGAGACACCGGGAGATATCCCGGTGCGCCGGTCCTTCAGGCGCCGAGAGGCGCCTCCGCGGTTTCTCTTTCTTCCTTTTAACCATTCGAAGTTCAAAAATAATCGAAAAAGCCAGAGGTAAAGTAATATTACTAACTTGGCAACTCTGTAGATCATAAACATACGTTTATAGATCTGTGTGTCCTATACCCACCCATAAAACCATATTGTTTCTTATCACTGGGAATTTAAACATTGCATTGCTTTGGTCTGATCCTTTAAATCTTCAAAATCGCTGAATCAAAATAGCTGATTTTGGGTTAAATCTTGCAAGTCAATTTTAGCTGACTTCTACATATCCTCTGTACGTTGAACTTCTTCTGCCATTAAAAACTATCGAAAGTTCAAATAATATGGATGCTGACGATCGTGCTACAGCTAAGTCTTTGCGAAAATCTTTACAAAAATATGAGGTGATTTTTACTGCCGATATATTTTTTAAAATGTTCAAGATATTTACAAACTAAAGGGCTAGATCCACTGAAGACAAACAATATGGCACAAGCAGCATTAGAACAACTAAAACAAGTTCAACGATGTTTTACATTTACAAATATACAAGAAACTGACGATAATTTTGTCAAGTGGGCAATAGCCAAGTTGGAGACTGTTGATTCTGGTGTAGAGGTTGGAGACATCGAAACTAGTTTACCAGAAGTAAGAGCAAGAAGAGTTAAAAAAATGCCCGGAGAAGAATTCAAGGATGAGAAATTAGGTAATACTAACGGCATTTTTACAACAAACGTAATCCTCGATACAATAATTCAATCTATGGACGAAAGGTTCACAAAACATTTTAATATAGACTTTAATATTTTAGATCTCAGAAATTTCAACGACTTGAAAGGGAGAGTTCCCCGCAATAGTTTAGAGACTCTGCCTGAAAAGCTTATAAAAATAAACCCCCTTACAACTTCCCAAAAACTTCAAGATGAGCTGAAGAACTTTATGGCCTACTTGGACACTTTTAAACTTAACATTGATCAATTTTATAATTTTGATTTTGAAAAGGAAGCTTCTGATGCAGAGGAAGACGGCATGAAAGAAAACCATATACAATGCCAAAGTTGCAGAAATTGCTAATTGTGCTGCTATTCCATCATTTCCAAATATAATGTGTATAAAAAGGCTTTCCCAATGCTGGCACTGGGGGGGGGGGGCATATAAATTTTTACTCTTTCAATGTCCCAAGTAGCCTGCAAAATAAGTTCTTCCAAACTGAAGTACTTAAAGAACGGGCTAAGAAGTACTATCAGTCATAATCGATTAGAGGCTTTCATGCTAATGAGTTGCGAAAACGATATTCCAAATAAAATAGAGAATGACGAGGTCAATGATGATTTGGGAAGGTCCAGCACTGTATTCTTAAAGAAATTATTATTTTAATAGCAATTAAGAGTTCCTTTTTTGTTTTGATGTTAAATGTTATACTTATTTATTTTAAAACGTGGTTTTTTTTATCCAGAGTTTTTGATGTGTGTTTAATGTTTTTGATGAATTGATAGTTTCTTTTTTTATTTGTGATATTTATTAATTTAAAAAATTAAGACTTCTTATTTGTTTATTTCTTGTTTGTTTTATTTGTTTATATTTCAAAAGAATATTAATTCTCTATTTGTTTATTTATATGAAGTTTATCTTAAAAATAAGGGTTATTTTTTGTGTGTTGTATGCTTTTATCTATGTAAGGTTTATTTTGAAAATTAGAGATTTCTTTTTTTATTTATGTGATATTTATATTTATAATTAAAAGTTCCTTTTTACTTATGCGTTTTTTATATAATCTAGTAATTAGAGTTTTTTTTTACTTAAGAGTTATAGTCAGAAAAAATCCATTTTTACGACTTTACCAAATGAAATTTTTTTAATTATTCTCACCGTTTTTATCTGCAAAAAGCGTTCTTTCTGACCTCAATTTTAGGACAACAAATCTTGACAGCTTTTTCCCAGAAATAAGAGTCGCGTGTAAAGCAGTACACGTGTTAGAAGTGAATACTTCTTTACCGAAATGAGCTTAATAACATTAACCTATGGCTTCATAACACTGTGAATATACAGGGTGTTTCGGGAGGAAAGGGAAATATTTTAACGACGTGTTCTGGAGGTCAAAATAAGGAAAGAAGGTCATAATATAATCATGGGTCCGGAATTGCTTTCTTCCCGGGTGTCAAAAAAATAACATATTTTAAAATGGTACGCCACTGTTTTTTTCCAAAATAGGTATTTGTTTCTTAATCCAAAGAAAAAATGTATCTTGAGTTTTCTTGGTTGGAGAGATCGTTTTCGAGTAATAATCAAAATGCAAACTGTTTTGGGATTAGTTTTTTCAGAAAATGCCTGCAGAGAAACAATATTTTGATTATAACTGAAAAACGATCTCTAAAACTAAGTAAACTCAAGAGACCTTTTTTCTTTAGAATTGACTCTTTAATGTAAAACCTTAAATAGTTTTCGAGATTTTTAAGAAAAACTGATTTTATAATTTTTTTTTGACACCCTGTATCTCGGAAAGAAAAGCATTTCCGGACCCGTGAATATATGATCTTTTTTTCTTAATTTGACCTCCAGAATACGTCCTTAAAATATTTCCCTTTCCTCCCGAAACACCCTGTATAATAGAAAAAACCTATGGATCCAAATACACTGCGAATATATAATAGACAATCTGTTTTTGTGTAAAATGGGTCCTCTAGAAGTCCGATTCAATCGCGACTCGAACCTGTATCTCTTTCTCATTACAGGCGTATACTCTATCTCTCTTGCGCTTTAGTACAAAATATCTTTAGGATTTATTCCGCCATCTCAAAAATTATAGTGTAAAACATGCAGAAGTCTAGAAGTCCGATTCAATCGCGACTCGAACCTCTCTTTCGTTCTTATTATAGGCATATTCTTTATCTCTCTTGCGAGACGAAAATTCCATAAACCGTGTCGTTACGCCTTGAAAAATCACTTTCATGAAACCAAAGAAGTATTCACCTCAAAAAATTAGTTACGTTAATAAAATAAAAAAAACATATCTTTTTTGTGGCACTAGTGATAGCGCCGCTTAACTTCCCGCGCAGGTCCAAGGGGTTCCACCCGCCTCTGCTTCCAGATATAGATACCCACCTAGAAACAGGCGGCGACGAATTTACTGGCCCCTTATTTTACCTTTTTAGGCTTGGGCGATGAGAAAGTACGTCCAATAAATAACAAAAATTTGAAAATTTTCTATTTTACCTGTTTGGCGACGAGACTGCATACCCCTACAGACAATCAGAAGCAAAATAGTGAACTACGGCTTTGTGTTGATGGAGCTTGAGTCATGTTTATAAAGCATAACAATTTTAAAGTTTTTCTGCAATCTGGACACATTGTGGTTAATTGAATAATTATAATTTCAATTAGAAGTTCTTCAGAATTTTAAATTAATTTATGTATCTAAATTATTTGAAATGTTACACTCATGAATACAAGACGCATTATGAGATTTAAATTTCAGATAAACGTAATCGTTCATTGTTAATAACTAAAAATGCCTGATGTTTGTAAGGCAGGGATATCATATCCACTAATTTCATTACAGTTTAGGCCACAAATATTCTATCGGCTAATTTTATTGGATTTTTTTCTCAAAAATGTATTGATATACCTACTACAGCAAAAGTTACTAATTATATGATTCATTTTCTGTCACGTTAATAAAGATATTACAGTCAGTGATAAAATAACAGTCAAAAAAGGCGAATCCTTTTCAAAAGAGGAACGAATATGAAACCAAGAGCAAAACATTATTTGTCAATGAAATAATGATAATTATTATTACTAATTACAAGAATTTTATCTTAAAGAAATTAATAAGATTTTCCCATTATACCCAAGAGATCTCTTAATGAGATCTGTGGAGGTAATGTTATGGCGATCAAGCAGAAACCCGTTTCTTGCTGAGAGGTAGGATTTTCAATTGAAACTTCTTGCGAATCAGACAAATCGTTTCAAGAATAAACATAGTAAACTTGATATATTTAAAACTATACATAATCGCCGCCGCCCGCTGGCTGAATCCTATGTTTTCTGGATTCATTACATATCTGTCAAAGTGTCTTTGCCAGCGCTGAGAAAAGTTATAAGCTCCATGCATCAATTGCAACTTGATATATTTAAAGCTGTAAATAATCGCCGGCTGAATCCTTCTTATGCACTCATTACATTCATTACAAAGTGTCTTTGCCAAAGCTGAGAAAAGTTCCAAGCTCTTTCTCCTTGCATCAGTTGTATTCTGAATTCTCTTCGATCCCCATTAGGGTAAATATTCTAATTCAGCTAATAGTGTCTCTGCACTATTAGCAAACTTTGAGAAAATAACTGTTTGTTTCGTCTGTACACTTAAAATTAATTCAATGTACTCAGAGCTTGTCATTTATATAGTTGATAAGCTGCTTATAAACGTGAATCACCGGAAAGAATGTTTGAGTTTAAACAAATATAAGCAAGATAGATACAACAGCTAAAGAATTTGTTTCTTGCAGTTTTAAATATATTTATAATATTTATTTTGTGTCAATTTCAGATATACCGACGCAAGTGCCCCCCTTGACACCGGGCACCAACAAGACCATGGCGGAGGCGCTCAAGGCGTCTTTCGCATCATGGGAAAAAGAACAGCTAAGACTCAATATTACCAAAGGTGAGTTAAAAACGTATATTTTTATACATATAT
>MU185174.1:0-62781 GCA_016904865.1 Pissodes strobi
TAAATAGTGAGCCGACTCAAAATGGGATATTTGCCCCACTAGTGGGGTAAAACTCTCAAACGTGTGGGCCAAAAGTCCCTGACAGATAAACATGAGGTAAACATTATAATAGTAAGAAAGACAAAAACTAAAACAAAAAAACAACGAAAACAAAAATTCAAATATCATGAAAAACCCAAAAAAAAAATGGGAAAATAGATTATTCACAACAGTCGCAAATAAATTTTCCAATATTTTCATAAGCGCTGCACTCCTCGTGCCACCACTTTCTACATTTTTCGCATTGAACCCAATCTTCTATTGGCGGATCGCTATAGTTCTCCGAGCAACCAGGACATGCAAGTTCATCCGAAAACCAGATTCATGTGGCAAAAGCCGCGCGGATTTTTGCCCCAGGAAGAAATGGGATTTTTGCCCCACAAGCTAAAAATATTTTCAAATTTACCGCCATTTTTTACCAAATGAGATTCGTGCAAATTCGGATTCGGCGGTTTGATATTTTTCAGAACATATTGTGGCGGCGTTGTCTGATTTTGCCTTTTCTCTTGGAAATTTTGATTTGAGATTTTTGCGCCGCGCGTACTTTTGCCCATTCTACTCTAATACATCAAAACCAAAGCTTTCTACTCAGACTCGTAAAATTGTCGAAATATTGAAAACTTTGGAGACTTTCTGAATCTCTCAGTTTGGTCTCGATATTCTCGTATTTTCCGATCTCGTATTTCCCGATATCGTACAGAAAACTGTTGTTTTTTGTAGCAGAGATCACTAAGTGTGGGAATTTCAGATTGATTTCTTGAAAATAGTTATGCGTTGGCTAGAATAGATTTTTCAAATTGAAAATCAATAATATGGCCAATTTGGCATTTTCAATCGGATCGATGCGATTTTTCCCTCTCATATCCCCCTCTTCTTTAAGTTTGTTTGCGCCGTACTATTCGATTTTCCAATGTTAAAATATTAAGTGGCGATGTGTCGCGTCAAAACTCGAATGGTCGATGTGTCGCGTCAAGTCAAAACGAAATGGCGAAAAATTAAAATACAACTAGCTCACCCTATATAAAAGGCATAATCATTACCAATGTGTCTTCTAATACAGTTTTTGGCGTAGATTCTGGTTAGGTAATCGGCTTTTCTAAAAGAAGTTCTTTTTATGAAAATAAAAATCTAGTTCATGTTTTTACATTTTCCCTGAAAAGTCCCACCCACCATTGTTTAAATTAACCCATATTTAAATATTTACTTATACAAAAAACCTGAATACCTCACGGCTTGATCCATTGGACGAATCAAGGACTCCCCAGGAAGGAAACGTCCACGATGCAAGGGACTTCTTAGGTCCAAGTAGGTTTAGGTAGAAAGGTAGTAACGCAAGAAACTTCCTTTGTCGAAGGAAGAAGGGACGGAATCGCTCCGGACTCCTCACATAGCCAGGAAAGAAACTAAAAAAGCCTTGTTAAACGTCAATATATTCAAGGCTTTGTTTAAAACAAGAACATTTACAGAGTGAGCATACAAACATAATTAGAAAAATCAATCTTTTACCTCTGAAGGGCTTGTTTTCTGGTTGATGCCGAAATTGATTTGGCTGTCAGAGAGGATGAACGAGACAAGCTTCTGTAAAGAGTCTGTAATGAAAATTAAAAAAGGACCATCCAAGCGAAATTAAATTTTCTCAAAATGCCGTTACTAAAAAAAAACAAAATCAACTCACCTGAGAAAAGCAGTTCTAAATCGCATTAAGGAGCGAGTTTCAGATACCAAATAAATAATTAAGTAAAGATAAGGCCTGATACTCAAAAGTGGGTCGGTGAAAAACTCACAAGAGCGAAATCAATCAAAAACTTCCACCACGACAGTTTGTGAAGAGTCGTGCAAGCGAAATTTCCAGGAACCAACGGGAAAGGCAAAGGAACTTCTTCTAAACACTTACCAATTTCGACCAACCAATTGAAACACAACCTGCATTTCACATGTCTAATGCAACAATTTTCCAATTGATTTCGCAAATAATACTCCAGGGTTTTGACACACCAAAACCTATTTTAATTAATTACAGAAGCTAGCTCATAAAAAAATAATCATTTGATCCGATATTCTTTAGAAAGAACATGCTAGAAGAAATTTTAACTCCCACTCTGTCAAAATCATCGAATGCCGACACGATGTTCTGGAATTAGTACGCGTTAATACCACCAAAAGAAAATTGTACGAAAGAAAACCAAGCCAACTTTCGATGCTATTTCATCTATCGTGCGGCAGATGTCACCAGGCGAACAACGAAACACTGACACTATGGTGAACACAACATTTTGAATCTCGATGTTTCTGTGAATGAATAAACGAACGCATGAAGTCCGTCTGATAGGTGAACTGAGTAGCTAGCTAGATCACACTGCCGATGCCGGTCCCAAGCCCGGATAAAGAAGTAGGGGTTGAGCGAGGGGGTCAACTACCCACCCTCGGAAAAACCAGCCAGTTATGAAAACTGCAACACTGCCTCGGACCGGACTGATTCGAACGAAAAAAAACAAACGAAACGAACAAGGACAATGAATATTGAAACATGGATCGTCCAGAGCTGAGACAGGGCGGGGGCCTCTACTCATGCCATTCAGCAATTGGAAAAGATAAAGATGGACATCATAGCCATGCAAGAGATAAGGTGGCTGGACTACGGAAACATGCAGATCAGCAAGTTAGTGGTATTCTACAGTGGAAGACGGAATGGAAGATACGAGTTTGGAACAGGCTTCGTGATCAAGAAGGAACTTATGGAGAATATACTGGCACCAACAGAGGAAAAGGATGAAGCAACTAAAGATACTTTCTATGATCTATTGGAACGAACAATAGAAAGACTGCCAAAGCATGATATGCAATTTCTATGTGGAGACTTTAATGCCAAAGTAGGAAGGGAGCCAAATCTAAGATCTAAGAATCAAGTTTAGTATGTTTCCGCATCGGAACATCCACAAACAAACATGGATATCAAACGATCACGTAACTCGAAATCAAATCCATAACATCATCGTAGATGCTAGACAGGAAAGTAATATATTGGATGTAAGGAGCCTTAGAGGGATATCCCCATCTATCCCTCGGACCACTATATAGTAAGAACCAAACTGAAAGCTAGAATATCATCCCATAAGAACAACACACCCACAAAGAAAAAGAACGAAAAATTGAATCTGACCAAACTACAAACCGAAGAAGAACAAAAAAGGTACATGCTGGAAATAGAAAAAGAACTGAAACAGTCATAATAGACTGATATTGAAAGATTCTGGAATGCTTTGGAACACTCAATCACAAGGGCGGCTGACAAGATTATTGGAAAAGCCAAAACCAAAAATACAAAGCCATGGTTTCACGTGGAGTGCCGGCAAAAACTTCACAAAGACAAGTTACAAGGAATATCCTAATGCAGCTAGAGGCAAATGAAAATAGAGAAGAATATACTAAGTGCAGAAGAGAAACAAAACAATTAATAAGGAGAAAGAAATGAGAGAATGAAGGTAAAAATATGAAATGATGGAAAGAACCAGAACAAAACTAGGGTCTAGGGAGTTCTACGAAATAATATCTAATGAAAGAAAAGGTTTTGATCGTAGATCCATTATGTTTCTCAAAGACGAAAAGGGGGATACTCTAGTCAATGAAAGTAGAATAATAGCAACTTGGAAAAAATATTTCAACATCCTTCTGAATATAGAACGGGAACAAAAACATGTAGAAAACATATACATAACTGCAGACTTTCCGGTAAAGAAGCCAACTAATGCTGACGTAAAAAGAGCTATAAACAAGCTAAATAACTGCAAAGCCCGGTGCGAAAATATACCATCAGAAATACTTAAATGTAGAGGGAACGCACTACGCCGAGAAATGCAAAAGCTGATAATGTTCAAATGAAGAGGAAGAAATACCAACCAAATGGCAAGAAAGTACAATAGTCACGATTCACCAAAAGGGAGACAAGTCAAAGTGCGCTAACTACAGAGATATTTCACTAATAAATACAGCCTAAAAGGTCTTGGGAAACGTCCTGTTGTAGATATTAACACCGTTGACGGAAAACTTTCTGCGGGAATACCAAGCGGGTTTTAGAAGAAAAAGATCAACTACCGATCAGCTATTTGCCTTAAGACAACTTCTAAACAAAGGATGAGAATTCAATAGAACAATACATAATCTCTTTATAGATTTCCGAAAAGTGTATGACATTGTGGAAAGAAGCCAAGTGTGGAACGCAATGGCAGAATTTTCAATTCTTACTATGCATGGACGGCGGAAGATCCAAAGTATGAGTAGACAGCGAAATGGAGTGCCCCAGCAGTCCAAACAGTCTGAAATACAAAGTAGGCTTAAACAGGGAAATGCCCTGTCACCCGTGTTATTTAACATCGTCCTGGAAAGGGCCATAAGACTCGTTGACATAAAAACTGAACTCCTGTCCAACGAAGGCCCAAAACTAATACTGGCATATGCAGCCGACATTGATCTAATCGGCAACACACTCTTAACAGTGAAATATATATTCAACATCGGTTGTCAAGCTTACCACTTCTACGTGACGTAGAAGGAACAACTACCGAAATGGATCTAATGATCAATGAAGAAAAAACTAAATATATGTGTGTAAACCTGCTCGGAGGATGGGACAGAATAGGACAAAATGCAACAATAAACTCGTAAAACTTTGAAAGAGTAGATCGTTTCAAGTACTTGGGCACAACAATCACAGTAGATAATGACGTCACCGAAGAAATAAAAGGAATAACTCGGAAGATGGGACAGAATAAGACAAAATGTAACAATAAACTCGTATAACTTAGAAAGAGTAGAACGTTTCAAGTACTTGGGCGCAACAATCACAGTAGATAATGGCGTCACCGAAGAAATAAAAGGAAAAATTCAGTTCACAAATCGATGTATATTCTCCCTAAATAATCTCCTTAAGTCAAAAAAATATAACAAGAGTATCCAAAGTAAAAATATATAAGATTATTATTAGACCAATACT
The DNA here is from genome assembly GCA_016904865.1 of Pissodes strobi. NCBI lineage: Eukaryota > Metazoa > Arthropoda > Insecta > Coleoptera > Curculionidae > Pissodes > Pissodes strobi. The sequence continues at coordinate 5,030 of MU185174.1, forward strand.
CACTTATGGATGTGAAACATGGCCATTAACCAAGCTAAACGAAGAAAAACTTCGACGTTTCGAACGCCAGATACTGAGAAAAATTTTTGGACTTTATTACGACCCCAATACAGCTCAGTATCGGATCAGAACTAATTCGGAGATTAAAGGGATGTATGGTGACAGTGACATCGTCCAGGAAATAAAATCCCAGCGTCTGATATGAGCTGGACACGTACAGAGACTCCACGAAGAAAGACTGATAATTCTGGTATGAAAGGAGACACCAGCGGGTAAAAGGCCTTTGGGACGCCCCCGTCTGCGATGGAGGAACAACATTTGAAACAATCTTTTGAAAGCCCCCTTCGATACAAATCTGATGGAAGATCGAGAGTACTGGAAGAAAGTAATGCAGTTAGCCAAGACCCACCCAGGATTGTAGCGCTGACCGAAGAAGAAGAATAAACGAACATGAAAATCTGGCTCGTTACAGAAGAATGAAGTGGTAACAGAATTGCGAAAAATTTTCATCTTTACGACAGAACGCCGCCAGACCCCTATCACAACTCACTATAGCTGTCAAGCTTACCATTTTCGATTATGAAATTTTTTCAAATGAAATAATATTTTTGAAATGGGAATACAACTGTTCCCATTTCAAAAATATTATTTCATTTGAAAAAATTCCCCGTAGTATGTCGTTTCAGTGAAGTAAATTTCAAAAGATCTTCTCTTACCGTAAAATCACTAAAAAACATCGTGACGAACACAGCCATCAGAGAGGTGTCAACCACATCATGATTGATCCAACGGCAGTAAAAAATAAGCACAGTTATCTAAGTCAGTTCATAACTGTAAAAAATATTGTAAACTAGAAATCGTATTCACTAAAAACGAACACTCAGTCTAATGTTTGAACTTGATGCTTGATCTTGAAACATAATTATTATGATTATTATCTAAACGTGTTTTAAAAATAATTAGTAAACTTTCAACAAATTTTAGTATAAAAGATCAAGCGGACCGAGTAACTGACAACTTGGTTCAGTTCGTGGATCCTTTAGGGAGAGTTCTGGCAACAAGTTCACCCCACTGTTCATCTAGAGCTAATTTGTACCTTTCCGGGAAGGGCTCTTGAGTGTTCAATCTGAGTTATTTTGTACTTTAACGGGAAAGACTCTGGGGGGTTAAACGCTCTTTCGCATTTTGTTCCTTTACGGGAAATGCACAAATAAATTTCTCTTAGAACACGTCAGTTAAAAGGATAATAAAAATAAGTTAATTAAAGTCAGATATATAAAGTAACCCAAGCAACTCTCGTAGCATCAACATAATTAAAAAGTATTTCAAGGAAGTCTCAATTTGTCTCAGGAAACCGAATGGGTAGCGTCTCCTAAATCCTCTTTGACACGTAGTGGAGGGTCGTTCTTATCCCCGTACATTGGTCCTAGGACCATGGATTCGCCGAGGAGATAACCTTTAGAGGTGCCGTTCGGATCCGCAGTGACGTTTATTGGAGGCAGCCGTTCAGATCCCTAACTCCGGACGCGTTTCAGTTATTTAGATGCAGTGAAGTCACATGGTGGAAGTGCCTTTTCGACCATTCTACAAGTAACGCCATTCAGATCCCCGTAGACACAACAAGTGTATCGTCATTTTTTTTCTACAAGCCATTTTGTCAAGTGCCGTTTCGATTGCTGATATACAGGGTCAGTCAAGAAGATTTTTTTTTCATCAGAATTAAATAAATCTCCAAACACAATTTATAGGCATTAAGATCCACAAGGTTAAATTCGTGTACCAGTTTTCTTCAGATTTGAGCTACCATCAATTAACATTACTGAGTATTACAGAGATTAGTGATTTCGAGTTGTTCATCACACATCTTCCAGAGGGAGTGAATCTTTTCTGCGGGCGGAATTTCGTTCCTTCGAGGAGTCTTGACTGCTCTCGGAGTTATATGAAAAAATCTCTATCCCATGGCAAAATAAGCATAATAAAAACCACTAAATCAAATTAAGCTCAAAGGCACTCATACATTGGATCGAGGGACCAAGGCATCATCAGTTCATATCATAAAGCAAGAAGATAAAGAGGACCATAATGAGGAAGTGAATTTTCAGTAAATCATGCGAGAGACAAAAGAGGCAATGGCAAAATATAAGACGGATAATATACAACAAAAATATAAGAGAAGCGTCATTAGGAAGGACGACGACGACGACGACGACGACCTAGAGAAAAAATTACTAGCATTTTTTGGGGGAAAAGTTACGGGAAACTACAAGTTTAAAACATAAGTATCATTGACAAATACCGTAGATAATAGGTAAAATACCACTTAGGCGGAGGAACAAGCAAATAGGAAAAGAAGAAGGAATTTTTAAGAAGTGAGTTACGTGTACATAAAGGATGTACTAAGAAATAAGTATATACAAGGGGTATAAAGAAATTGCTAAATTTAACTATCTTAGAATAAGTACCAAACAGGGGAAATTCACAAGTCAGATGGTTGGAAAGCAAAATATACGAGGAACTACGAAATGAAAATAGAGTTTCATAGAAAGTATATATAAAGCATAATAGAGATATCGCCAAACATAGAGAAAGTCATATAAAATTATTATCTAAGGTACATACCGTAACAGAAACTAGAAGAAAGGAATTTAAACATAAGAAGAAACCAGAAACTATAAAGAAACAATACACTAAAGGAGTACTTCGAACTGGACCAAGGGAAAAAGTAAACCAAATAAGAAAAAAATATATAACTAAGAAGGAACACGTAATTAAGAAGTTACCAAAAACTAAGCAAATACACACAGAAACTAAGAAGGTGGCGTAGAGGACGATAGTACAGGAGATGATGAAGAACGCAAATGTTCACGTTAAGTACCTAATTCGGAATATCGTAGAGGGAAAAAGAAACATGGGCGTTATAATTTTTTTTTAAAGGAGATTCGGGTAACTAAAGGCAAAGTTATAACTTTAAATGCAAGTGTTTAACGATAGTACCTTACTGCGAAAGTTACAGAAAAAACACACAGGCATTTAATTAAAAGAGAAATGGGAGAATAAAAGAGATAATATTGAGAGTAAAAGAATTATAATATTGAACTAAAATAAAGGAACAGCTAGAAAGCGAAATGATATACAGGTCGTATAGGAAATCTTGCAGCCAACTGTCGCAGATAAGTACCTAATAGGGAAGATAATAAGTCGGATACTTGGGCAAAATGAGGACCTAGGAGATGAAATTAGAAGCTACAGATGGGCATATAAAAAGTTATAAGGAAAAGTAGACAGTATATGAGAAGACGGTGAACAAGAGTAGTAATAGAAATATAGGAAAATAAGTTAAAAGTTAAAGATAGGAGGTAATATTAAAGAAAATATATCACAAAAGTGCCGGCCAGCACAAAACATAGAGAATACATAGATATAGTTAAAATATGTAGACAAAATACGTAGAGATAGATTAAATGATTAAAAATAAGCGAAAAACTTTAAACTTGTGTGAGGTAATCTACACCGAAAATAAATCATTAGCCTTCTTAGAGAATGCGCATATCTGGGAAGGATAATAATTAAAAATACTAATATCCAATTTAAATCATCAGTTAGGAAATATAATTGCAGTAAAAAAATGTAAATAACCCATACATGTATTAAATATCCACTGTAATTAATATTGTTCTAAACAAACTGGTCAACAATTACGGGGTCAAGCAGTCGATGTTATTATAAATTCAATTATAAACAATCCTTTTAGTTTATCGAGACAAGGCCAAATATTCAAATAAATCAAGCGTCAGCATTCGCTAATAAAATATTTTTATTTTCAACAGAAACAAACCGGCAATGGAATGCAAGCACAAATACCTGAAACTTCCATGATTTGTCTCAAGTACAAGGCTACCCAACAATGAACTCAATACCGACGGGAACATCTCCAACACAACATATGGTGTAGAAAATCCGAATGCCACAATTTAATAAGTATAACAACGTAGTACATACATTTTAGCATAAGTTGTAATATTTTTTATCCAATTATACATACAGTATCATTCAAATCTTATTATTAAAATATTGAGGATAATATAGGATCTATTTTGAAAGGGAATAGAAAAAAAAATGGATACGGAGAACAAATATACCTGTGTTCATCTAATAGTACATAAGTAAGATAGAGCAATACATAATCGTTCAAATATTTTTTGTTACAGCATAATTGCCAATACTTCTTGCGGATTAAAATAATATAAGCATACGAATATAGTACTAGAGTACTAATGTTCTGTTTATATTTTTTGCATGTACTTGAAGCACTATTCAATGTCGACCCACCGTTCAGACGGCAGCCAAATGGAGATCCACGACAAGGATCGTGAATGTAGTAGGGACCTTCATTCGTGAATAACCATTGGCTGAAAACCCAGGACTGAACTAAGCTATAAGCCAGAACCAAGAGTGAAAAGTGCTCAAATATAACTTAAATGTAATTATGTGAGGAACGATATGACTATTCAAATATTGAGGCCTACTCGTTAATATTTAAGGGGGTTCCACTGTTAAAAATACTCATTAAGGAGTTTTTCATAGATATCAGTTTTTTTAAATTATTTCATTGACAGTCGCTAACAAATCTTTATTTATAAGGGTGATTCGTTTCTTTTTAAAATGTTTAACCGTAAAAGATGTTTTGCATTGGGGACCAATGCAAGACGGAGGGGGGCATGTGTAAACTAGAAATCGTATTCACTAAAAAAGAACACTCAGTCTAAAGTTTGAACTTGATGCTTGATCTTGAAACATAGTTATTATGATTATTATCTAAACATGTTTTAAAAACAATTAGTAAACTTTCGACAAATTTGAGTATAAAGTATCGAGCGGACCGAGTAAACGACAACTTGGTTCAGTTCGTGGATCCTTTAGGGAGCGTTCTGGCAACAAGTTCACCCCACTGTTCATCTAGAGCTATTTTGTACCTTTACGGGAAAGGCGCTTGGGTGTTCAACCTGAGTTATTTTGTACCTTATCGGGAAATACTCTGGGGGGTTAAACTCTCTTCCGCATTTTGTTCCTTTACGGAAAATGCACAAATAAACTTCTCTTAGAACACGTCAGTTAAAAGGATAATAAAAATAAGTCAGATATATAAAGTAACCCAAGCAACTCTCGTAGCATCAACATAATTGAAAAGTATTTCAAGGAAGTCTCAATTTGTCTCAGGAAACTGAACGGGTCGCGTCTGATAAGTCTTCAACGAATTGTCAAGCGTTCCACGCTCCTCTGGTAAAATATATTTAAATATAATTAGCAACGGAAGTGCATACCTTCATGTATACTAAACCTGGGCAGTAATACACATATTTTTAATAACGAAGCGAGTTTTTGTCCTCCGTCATCATCCTCAATTGCGCTACGCACCTTGCAAGAGCAAAGAGGATCACCCCAAGCCATACTCTCTGCCGCACGTGGTGGTTAGCGCCTAAACCCTCTTTTACACGCATTTCGAGGGAACCTCAAATTGCCTCAAGGGTAAATCCTCTTTGACAATATTATTGCTCGTTACTTCTTCTCGTCTCATCACTGTATTAGCAGAAAGTTGCATTGATTTTATAACCGAAGCTATCTCGTCTTTATTTCTAATGTTGGCAAATGACGAATCTGCATCTTCTAAAAACGCCGGCTTTATCATCGCCCCATCTACATAAGGTTTCTTCTTTCGTGAAATTATATGGCACGGTATGATGCTTCAGTTGCAGCCTTATTTTTGTCGACTGTTTTTAAAAATATTGACTGGTGACAGAATGGACATGATTTTTCAAAATTCGAATGTACAGTTTTATGATGCTTCTCAATATTTCCTTTGTTAGCAACGGAGACAAAAGTATTACATAACAAACATACGTCTTTATCTTTAACTTCTGTAAAGAAGTATTTACCTTCCCATTCCGAATGGAAATGGTATGTTTTCACCTTTTTACTACTGCTTGTTGTGTGTTCCTGACCAAAAATGTATGCTTTCGGCATCACTATAACTTTGGCAGTTTTGGCATAGAGAAAATAGGTATTGCCAGTTATATTTTAATAATTTAATATCAAATGATTTTGTACATCAAAACTAGAACCTGATGCCTTAAACCCGCTCCTCCTGAAAGAATGCAACTTTGCTCTGCAATTTAGGAAACTGATGCTTGTAATTCCATTTCATAAGGCTGAAAATAAGACAGTCAATACAGACTTCTTTATTAGTATTCTTATTACAACCGTAAATATCTTCGAAAATATTTTGACAAAAACATATAACATCGAAGCTTAGTTCATGTATCTCCACTAGTCAGATTTCTTTTTTGACAGGAAAGAGGAGAGTTTAATCTGCTGACATAAGTTGAAGGGCAATTCCCAAGTATATCCCAATTATACAGACTCTTCTGAGGCTTTTGATAACGTTAGTTAAGCGATTGTTTTGCCCAAAACTTGATTGATTTGAGAGCTGCAAGAAACTCGAATCAACAACTTCACACCCATAATTATACCTGTTCCACCTGGAGATCCAGGAAGATTCCATAGGAGGCGCCATTACTATCATCTTTGGATGTTTTGTAAGATGTATCAAAGCTGGCGCTAATAACGTGTCTTTCGTTGCTATAAAAATGATAGAAATGAAACTCTCCTGCGTATGCAGCAGTAGCGTTGAAAATGATGGTCGAACATATCAAGTTTAGTTATTTCCTGGCAGCTATACAGAATGCGGCTAGAATAAAATTCATACAATGCAATTAACGTCCATCTCCATTAGTAAAAGTCCTACATGGCTAAATTAATAGTAGGGACCAGTTTACATTAATCCAACTCGGTGAAAAAACGCCGAAATACACGGTTATTCATTTCGTGTTCCGGCTACCGGGCTAATGACAGGGGCATCATCAGTCATAAGTGTTAGTCCATTTTTAACGTCGTAATAAAGATAATGGGTCTTGGTATTGCTACGAATGGTTCTTCAGGCGCCCCAGGTTCATGTCATTATCAGGTAATTTTAAGCCTCACCTCCCGCTGACTTTTCAAGAATGTGAAGTGCTCCCGCGGACATGGAACATGCTATCAGGCGAGAACCTGTTCAGCTTGCATGCGAAATTGCTTCATTAGAGATGCCCATGTGCTTTTTATTAGGATATTATGCACTAAAGCGACTATAGAGAAAAAAACTTGTGTGTGTTTAAGATTAAACCACAGAAGTGAAGACCTCAAAGAACTGTATCAGAAATAGCATGTACATACAGTTTATATGCATAAGAACATTATTTACTTATTTAATAGGGTGTGCTATCTCTATATAATTTATGTGGAATACAAAAACAGGATAAATGATCCGAATAATTTTATTGCAATATGACACAATATATTGAATACTGCAATCTCCCATAAAATCCGCAGGAGTCGATGCTTCATTTTTCCAGCTTCAAATCGTGTAAGTGAGGTTTCAGGCAACCGAATCCACTTACCTACCACAAAAACTCTAGGTATTGATATATTGAAAGTGAAATTTTACCTCCAAATCTGCCATAAAATAGGCTGAAACTGCACCTTTTCAGCGAAATATGTCAGGATCGGAACCGGCCCATTTTTTCGGAATCAAACCATTTTCTAAATGATTTTATGAACTAAATGCATACATCTACCTATTTTAACTTAATTAATTGGAAGACGTATGCAAAGCAAAGCTATCTACTCAAACTCGTAAAAATGCCGAAGTATGGAAAACTTGAAAGTTTATTACGATTTTCTGCCTGCTTAACATCGATTTTCTCATGTTCCTCGGTCTCGAACGGAAAATTGTTGTATAACATTTTTATAGCAGATATATCTCAGTTTAAAAGTATGGGAGTAGCTATGCTTTGGTTGCAACTATATAGGGTTAGAAATTGTATTCGAATAATTCAAATATTCGGCTATTCTAAATCCGAATTTTTGGTTAGTCAAAAAAATCGACAATTGGAATATGTTTTGACTTCTTAACTATTCGACTATCAACTATTTGAATATTTGAATATTCGAGTATTCGACCATTCATGTTTTCTCGAAAACGGTTTATCATACAAAAAAGGATATAAGGCTTTTTGTTTGTAATTTAATTTTACCCCTCTTTAAACTTGCTATTTTAAAAAATTAATTCTCCAAATTATTTTGATAGTAAAAGTCATGTTTTCGTAATATTTGAGTACCCTGTATATAAAAATCCGAAATTCGCTTCGTAGACTGTATTTTACTAATTTTGCGGGAAGCAGAACTTTTATCAGATTTTTGTCGAAAAACGAAATTGAAAATAAATATGCGAGTCTTATAAAACTGGGACGTCCGTAAATCAGAGAGAGCTTTTTCTAATGCTGATAACATTGTTAATGCAAAACGAGCCAGCCTAATATCTGACAATGATAAAAAACTTTGTTTTCTTAATATTAATTTGTAGTTTCCAAGTTTATTCTTTAACTTAGTTACTCCTACATTACGTTTCTTCTACTTATGTTACTTTTGTTATGAATTTGTTGAATTTCTCTTTGTTCCAGTTTTTGTTTTTATCATTTATATTTAATAATTAAAGTATTTTTGTTATATTTTGTTTTATGTCAAATAAAATGGCGTAGAGGTTTATTTTTCTTTTCCTTCTTAAATGCAATACCCAGGTAAATATTTATATTTCTATAATATGCATTGATATTCGATTATTCTGTTTTTACCATTTGGTTTTCATTCATTATTTTTTGTATGAATTGTTTGATTTTTCTGTGTTCATTAAATAATATTTTGTTAAAGAGTTTTTTATTTGTTACACAGTTCTCCAATTTTTTTATATTTTAATAGAATTATTGTTTGTTATCTGAATATATTTGATATAGGGCACTAATTATTCTAATAATTATTCGATAATTTAGATATTTAAAATGAATAATACTTAAACACATTATATATATTAAAATTAAGTAATTTGTAAATAGTTAAACGACTATTTCGGTATTTAAATAAACGATTATTTGAATATTCTACTATTCGAATATTCGACTGTTCGAATAGCCGACTATTCCAATATTCGACTAACTGAATTTTCGACCATTCAAATAGATATTAGAATTATTCGACCATTTGGATAAAATACCAAACGACTATTTAAATACTTATATTTTAAAAATTCCGAGCCCTAGTTGGAACGCACGCGCAAGTACGATTAAAGCAGGTTTTTCAGTCTGAAAAGCAAAGAAGTCACCAATTCGGCATTTTTAATCGTATCGATAAGATTTGGTCTGTTGTACTCCTAACTCTCTTCTTTAATGTGGTGGTCCAGATTATCTGGTCTTTCAGCAATAAAATATTATGTGATGACGTGTCACGTCCAGAGCAGAAATGGCGGCAAGTTTAAATTGAACTAGTTCATCCTGTATAAAAAGCATTATCATTTCTCAAGTGGCCTCTTATACGGTTTTTGGCGTAGATTCTCTAGTAATCAACTTTTTACATACCAATTATTTCTCTCGAAAAAAAAACCGATAAAAAAATTTTCCTGGATATTCTTGTTTGAACTGTCGGTTCAGTTTTTTCGATCCTCGCTACTTTTTTGATGCTAGAAGGACCCAAAATGATCCCCTTTTCAAAAATATACACGCCCAAAAAGTATTCATCATTTTGTGATTCTTGCCAATTTCAATATGGCTCGGAATATCGTCAAAATGAACTTATCCAGAAAATTTCATTAAAATTATTTATGTTTTTCGATAGCTATCGTATATCAAAGAAAAATACACACGTGGCGTAATATCTTAGAAACGGAAGATCGGATCGCCAAAAACAAATGACCGTGTCCAATTCCAAATTTCCACTCTGAGCCATTTTCCAGAAAAAAAAAATTATTAACATAAAAAATATCGAATAAGCGTTACGTGACGTCTCAGTTTCTTTTACTAACCAGGACAAGACCAATGATAATACAGTAGCCGCTGCATAAAATAAAAATGTTAAGGTTGAGCTTAAGTGTTCCCTAGGCAAATACGCTACCATTTTTCAAGCTGAAGTTAAAGCCGTTGATATGACTACCCCGTGGCTCATCGATAGAACCTTGAAAGGCAAGTCAATCTAAATATTCTCGGACAGTCACGCGGCTCTAAATGCTCTTGAATCTAGCCGTCGTTAATCCAAGGCAGAATGGAATGCGAGAAACTACTCACGAAATTAGGTAGAGGTAATGAATTTACTGGACCTGGATACCAGGACATACAGGATATGAAGGCAACGAAAGAGCTGATGCTCTTGCGAAGCAGGCGGCCGCAACGGCCTTCATAGGATCGGAATCAGCGAAAGAAGCCCTCTCCAGGTGAACACAATAGCAATTTGTAGCCAAATGGAGAGAGTTACCGAGCCTAATTCATTCAAATATGGCAGTGAATCTGCCATTGGGAGTTAAAATTAAACAAATTCTTCAACTTGGCCGACAGCAGGTACAGGCTGTAGTTGGCATGTACACTGGCCATTGTCGGCTAAGAAGGTACATGAATAAGATAGGGCTTTCCGAAGATACGGAATGCCGCTTGTGCTTGGAGGACAAAGAATCAATGCATCATGTTTTATGCCACTGTCCAGCAATGGAAAAAACCAGTTAACAGTGTTTGGACATTCTCAAATTACAGTTGCTGATTTGAAAACTATCCACCCCCGAAAGGTATTCGATATCATGAAAAGAATCGAGTCTCTGGCCTAGTGGAAACCACAAATGTGAGCCACAATAGACCCAGGGGCGCAGTGAAGGGCCCCATTTGGCCCACTCATGTGTACGAATACGAATACGAAAAGCGAATCCAGGACAAAGTGTACTGAATGCGCCTGAAGAAGTTATTACTTTAAAAAGAGTTCCTTTAGTTTAATAAAAAAATGCTAATTAATTATTAGAAATAATTTAAATTCAAATGCAAATTATATCATTTCTTGATTGCTTAGTCGTATAGAATATAATCTGAGAATTGACAACCATCTAACAGCTACCATGAGAAAATTTATATGTCTTTATAGCTTCCATTCAAGACCGTCGCCTTTTAGTCACATCTTAATTATGCTGTCGAACTTAAGGGTGACAAACTGGAAAGCATAGAAATAATCACCTCGAAAGGCTTAAAACCGAAGTTGGAAGATTGTTCAACAAGAAGAAATAATGCAAAGACTGGGACACGTAGAGAATCACATTGTCGCAATACAAAACGAAACTTGAAAATTCGAAAGGGATGCCTGGAGGAAGATCAATGGTATTTGCAAAGAATGGTGGCACTGCAAAGGATGTAGAACCCCTGAAGGATAACTGATAGTGCTAATATTAGAAAAAATTTATAAAAGGCTACTCTTCCGCCTCATCCATACCGGGGTAATCTAGATATATCACATTCCCACTCTTCGCCATCATTCGTTTGGAGAACTGTACTGCCTTTGGAACCTTTTAGAGATATAAGAGGTTTTCATATGGAGAAATGTTATAATATTTAAGCCAAATGTGTATTGCCGTGCTGTGCAAAAAATCAGTAATTCGCAGAGGATAACATAAATAAATCGCTAGTCGTGGTTAAAATAATTCAATAAAAATAAATATGCAATAATTTGGCCATCTACTTCTATTAGGACAATAAATTCACAGCTTCCTCTATCGCCTAAATTGCTTATTGGTGGTGTAGCTAGGTGAGTGAGAATTTGATCTCCCACCCCAAATTTTATACAATGCCATCGTACATACTTAATTAAATTTAGATTTTTTTTTAACTATATCAAATTCATTTGTATCCTAATACTATGACAATATGTAGATATATTGGCGGGCTTTTCTCCTACACATTTAATCGAAACACAACCACCTTTTTTCTAAAATTCTTTTCCATTTTGGCACTTCCGTTTTCTATATCAATATATATTTCTTTGCTATTTTCGTCACTGTCGTTTTTTTCATCATTATCTCATATATTTCTCAAAACCAGTTACATCAGCTCCAACTAATTCCTGAATCATGCCATTCATCTTCTATTTCAGAATCTGATCATTTAATTTGAAGTCTTTTTTTGTTTCTTTTTCCTGAAGTTTCATTGGCTCCAATCTTACTTATGTTTGTTTTTTTTTACTCGAGCCCAAGATTTGTCATTGTTCTTTTCTGTAGTCATTGCTTCCACAAAGCAATAAAATATTTTTCCTCATTTTTATTTTTAATTTTTTCTCTTCTCCTGGGCCATATAAAACGATTTGGGAAAGTGTCCTACACATTTAACCAGAGCATAACCATCTTTTTCCTAAAATTCTTTTCCATTTTGGCACTTTCTATATCAATATATATTTCATTGTTTTCTACGTCACTTTCGTTTTTTCAATCAGTATCTCATATATTTCTCAAAATCAGTTATATCATCTCCCACTAGTTCCTAAATAAGCCTATTCACCTTGTGTTTCAAAATCTGTCCATTCACTTTGAAGCCTTTTTTGTTCCCTTTTCCTGAAGTTTCATTGACTCTAATTTTTCCCAGTCTCACTTGTTTATTTTTTACTCCAGCCTAAGATTTCTTATTTATCTCTTCGGTAGTCATTGCTTCGATAAGGCAAAAAAAAATATTTTTCCTTCTTTTTGTTTTTATTTTTTTCTTTTCTCCTGGGCATGGGCAATACAAAAGGTTTTGGAGAGGTATCCTACACATTTAATCAAAACATAACCACCTTTTTCCTAAAATTGTTTCCATTTTGGCACTCTCTTTGACGTCTTTTTTGCTTCCTTTTCCTGAAGTTTCATAGGCTATAATTTTTCCCTGTCTTACTTGTCTGTTTTTTACTCCAGCCTACGATTTCTCATTTTTCTCTTCTATAGTCATTGCTTCGACAAGTCAAGAAAAGAATTTTTCCCCCTTTTTCTTTTTTCCTTTTCGCCTGGGCAATATAAAATGTTTCGGAGAGGTGTCCTACACATTTAACCAAAACATATCCACCTTTTTCGCAAAATTATTTTCCATTTTGGCACTTTCTATATCAATATATATCCTATATTTCCATAATCAACCTATTCGCCTTCTATTTCAAAATCTTACCCTTCACTTTGAAGCCTTTTTTGTTTCTTTTTTCCTGAAGTTTCATTGGTTCTAGTTTCCCCAGTCTTACTTCTGTTTGTTTTTTTACAATTATCATTTTTCTCTTCTGTACTCATCGCTTCCACAAGGCATTTTTTTTTTCTCCTGGCTAACATAACACGTTTTGGAAGGGTGCCTGAATTTTTTGCATGTTTTTATGCGAAATTGTGGCAGTTTGCTTGTGTTATTGGCATGATATGCTCCAGACGAGCAATGGGAGACAAACGCCCTTTAAATATAATAACCTCGTGTGTCCCAGATGTTCATTCTTGGGTAGATGGTTTGGTCCCTAAAATTTGAATCTGATTCTATGTCTTCTACTATTTCGTTATGATTCGGTTTCCTGTTCTTACATTTCCAAAAGGTGTCTCCTTTCTTTTTCAAGATATTTGATTAAAAATCCCAAACATTTTCTAAATTCATATTTGTCTCTTCCGGAATGCTTAAATGTCATAGGCAGCCTCTCAGGAGGTTGATCTTTGGGAGACAGTATACTTTCAAAATTCCAAAGGCCTGCTTTTCCTTTTCTGCAACCTGTTATCGTATAACTCTACAAAAAACTTAGACAAATTTACTTACGCCAAACTCGACGCTTTGTTCCAATCATCTCGGCTACTTTTGAAGAAAATTGGAAAATAATGCCGGGTTCTGTATAAAAATTTACGAGACAGGTGAAAGGATAATGACTTAATACTGGGATTGCCTCCTGTTTGGGGTCTTGACTCTTATCCGTCTAATAATGATTGTCTAAAAGAACCCGAAGGCACCGCAAAGACGCCGAAAAACGTGACAAGCAACATTCCTAATTGAATTAGCCGCTCCATGTTTATAAAAAACTTTTCGTGCAATCATTAAAATAAATAAGCAGGCATTTCGGTATTTAAGTTTATTTCCTTTATTATACAAATCTGAATAGAAATTATTTTTAGTTTGTTAAAAACTCTTTTACATATACCTTCGCACCACTACCAATTAATAGGATTGCCGCAATACGATCGATATTTTCAGGAGCTATATTGGATATTTTATATACGAGATTTTCACCATTTACATAAATATAAAGAAAATTAGACCATAGTGCGTTGCATGATATCAAGTCATACATTTCCAAATTTACATCACCAATAATCGCTAGCCACCATACCAGAAAAAGGAAAGCAAAAAAAGCCAAGTGCAATAATAAAGTGGCAACTCTGTAAGGGGGGGACTATGACTAAATTAAACACACAAACTTTGGAAAAGTCATACTTGATATCAATAGGAAATAGAAATTCTCCTTAGATATCTTAAGGTTGCCATATTGCTGTTCATAGTTCACACTGTATAAGGTTTGGATTTTAAGCCACCCATACAGCTCTTCAAAACGGTGATTTAAATTTGGCGTTAAAAATATTTTTATTTTTGGTTAATAGATGGCGTTCTATTTGGTATACTAAATTGCTCAGTAAGGATGACGTACCACTAATATAACACCTCTAATATTATATATGAAAATTTTGTTTTATAAGCAGGCGCTGTAGGATTTATAAAGCTCTTGTAAAGGTGCCCAAAGGAAATGGTCTGTTATGTAAATGGACAACCAGAACCCTTGTTCAAATACCTTTCACACAAAATGTTATTTCTTTTCCCGCGATAACATCGGATCATTTTATCTTCGCGTAAATAACAACATGTGTTTCTTACCAAAATTATAGGTGTGGATTAAACCGTTCCCCGTTAAAAATCTCCTTAAATAAACAAGCCGGTTATTTTGTTGTAACGGGCGGTCGGCCAGTCCGAGAATACATTATATGAATATTTAGTAACCATAAATAACCAGGGACCAGAGTGGCCTGTCTGGTATCTTTTTATTAAGTGCCATAATTACACTGCTATCAACATGACTCCATGTTCCGATAACAAATGAAACTTTTCTGAATTCATAGCCAGTGGATTTATAGTTTTGATATAAGACAATGGAACTCGACTTTATTTATAATCGTCCGTGGTCACAAATATAAAGATATGGATGGTAACGAGACAACGCTCGGTATAAAAAGAAGAGTTGCAGTCATGTATCATATCTTTAGGATTTGTTGTTTGGCTCAGGTATTTTATGCTGCCAACGTGGTCATGGATCTACCTGAAAAGGCTTACTAGTTTTTGCGGTTTTCTATATATATTTCAGTCTGTGAGGTTTGAAATGCACGACTGATTTAACATCAGATATATTTACGCGGGTATTTGCCAAAAGCTGATAAGCCATTTTTTATAATTTCGCAGACAGTTTAATTCTACAATCAATTCTAAGTACAAGCTGAAAATTATCCAAATTTCCCGAAACTAGTTCATTTTCCAATCTTCAAATCGTTTTAAATTAAATTTCTAGCAAATGAATTTATTTACTTATTCTTACTTTGTTGCATTTATTGTTGGTGCTTACGTCTTTCATTAAGTTAACATATTTTTTACCTAGTTATATCTTTCTACGTAAGTATAGGGGAGACCGAGGCTGGTTGTAGCAAAATTTACTTGAAATTTTGTTAGGTTTCTTTTTAAATTTATTATGGAAATCAGTATATTGATATTGTACTTTCATATGTTACGAAAAGTATTTACAACGCAATTGTTAAAAAATGTCCTGTATCCAGAATTTTAGTGTTTCTTGTTCTGCTCAGGAAAATGAGACAAGCTGCCCACATTAAACAAAAGACAATTCTGAACATAATGTCAATGAGACTAGTAGTCATCATGAGAATCACAATTCCCACATACGTGCGTAGTGTGGGTTCTTATCTGTGCAAGTTTCATTTGCTCAGAATTGGCATCTGATGCATAGCAAACAGTCTACCATTGAGAAACTGCAAGGTCCATCGCAAATGATGCAGAATGTTTCTTCTTCATCATCAGTAGCTGAGGAGTTTTGGGTAAACTGGCTTCGGAGACAATGGATTTAAGAGCAGTGACTTTAGGAGCAGTGGCTTCGCGAACAGTGACTTCTATGGCTTCTTGATTTGACGATGGGGCTAATTTTTTGTGTGTGACATGCATTTCTACTTAAATATCAATGTTTTCTGGTGGTATTGGAGATCTGTGACGTACCTTGGTGAGAAATCTGCTTCAGTGAAAATGCCTCTGTTAAACGGATAAATTCCAGCCACTCAAAATCCTGACATAATGGTAATAGGCGTGACAGAATGTGGCCAAGAACTGGCGACAATTCCAGGAATATTATTTATAGATATAGTTGACCCGGGATGATTTTTCATCCATGAGCAGAATTCACAAATTTTTTGAGGAGACCAAACACACTTCTCTCCAGAGGTTGGTGTTTCAAATTCGATCTTGGTCGATTTTTTAAACAAACAGAGAGTGCACGTAGGCACTGTAATTTACCATAGGGGCTTGTTCTATAGTGAATTTGTAAATAAAACAAAAACCTTTAGCATTATATGAATATTTTAATAAGTTTTTTTTGCCTGAAAATAGCTGGAAGCTCATAAATAAAAAAATATAAACATTAAATTATTATACGTAGTCAGTGCGATATGGGCAATATTAGTCGATACTAGGTATCGACCTTGCAGAATATCACAAGAATAATACTTTAAGAGATAAAGCAATGCATAAACAATTGTAATCCTAAACAAGTGTATGATTATAAACATAAACTTGCAGCTAAATACAGTTAAATGTTCATTCAAGTTCGTGCGGAACACCTCAGTGTGAGCTCGGTTAGCTGAGATAACTTCGAGATGAGATACAGTAACATACATGTAATAATAACAGGATAAATATTACCTTAATGTCCACCTATAAGCTACTATGTACACTATATTCACCAATTGGCGAGCAACGTTCAATCGTTCAGAGGTTTATCTTTCAGGCAAATGGGAGTCACTTTAAGCGATTGTCTAAAATAACCTTATGAATTTTATCACAAATCTGGTCGAAATACGTTAATTAGTTTTTTATAAAATTCGATTTTTAAAGATCGGAAATTTAGAAGCTAACTTTATTACCCTCCTTTAAACGCTTGTGAAAGCTCAATGATTGGCCGAATGTGTTCCTGCATGATGTAGCTGATACGGCCTTGGGGTTTGAAATACATTGGGGGTGATTGGTTTGCACGAATTATGCGGTTGGATGCAGGACTGCTTCTCTTGTTTCGAGCTGCCGAGTGCAGATGATTTAACGTTATAACTAGAGATGGCGCTAGGAGTATAGTATCGCCGGAGTAGCATTTAAAAATCCTTTACAGGCGTAGCCGACTATATCAAAATCGGCCTCTCTTATTGGTCGATCCATCTCGTATTACAATATGTCTTCGTGATACAATCGACTTCTCGCAAGACCTCTCGTGGCTGAGAGGTTTAGGTAGTTGGATCTCACCTGGACGGCACGGGTTCGAACCCCGTTGCTTTTTTTTTAAGATTATGTTTCTCAACAGTTTTTTTCTTGATTTTGGGTCTGTCTTGGGTTAGATTGGGTTAGCACCTGGTTAGTTTCCTTTTCTTGAGCCCCCATAGCGAGCGAAGCGAGCGGAGGGCCATGCGGATCGACCAATAGGAGAGGTCGATTTTGATATAGTCGGCTACGCCTGTAAAGGATCTTAAAATGCAGTGGCTTTTCTGTGATTGGTCGAATGCATTTTGAGGCCGCTTTGCTTTTAGTTATCTAGACTGGATAAACGTTGTAATAAGAGATGACGTTAGGAGTATCGCCAAGGTTTTTAAGATTTCTTTGGAATGCGAGCACAGTGGCGTGGAATATTAAAATTGTAGAAATTAAATCGTTAGAGTTGAAAACGTGTTCAAATGGTTTTTGAACAGTTGGAACTTGTGAGGACAATGAGGTAGAAATGATAGCATTGCTACACCATTATTTGGCAAAATCTAATGCTGGAATCGCTGTGATTCATGATTGTCCACCAAGAATAGAAGAGGCCTATCTTTACTTTACTGCACTTGATGTTGTTGACAAAATACCTCATAAAAAGGATGAAGTTTTCTTCCTCCATCCACCTACAAGGATTTGCGATTCCCATACATCCTTAAGGACCGTCGCGGATGAAATGTTCTTTATAATGAACACCTGGAAATACAAAAAATGGAGGTATGCTATTACAACCCGCAGAGACTGCAATAGCCACCGTTACTAGGGTGCCTCTCTCTGCTGAAACTTATGATCCAATTTGTTTAAAGCCTCTTCATGCAACATTTCAAACATTATTATTCCAAGTATTTGGAATTACTTTTCCCAAGGCTTTTCCGTAGTCATATGCTACACGCTGAACTTCCTTTGAAGTAAGACCGAAGTAAATATCTGACGCCTTCTTCAGATATTTTTCCAAGCAACTTTCCTCTTTCCCAGTGCAGACAATCCGTGTTTTTTTATAGCCGAAATTGACTTGTGATTGTCCGGCTGCATGCTCTGCGTCAGTGACTTTTGTGCAAAACCTTTCTTGGGTTTTGCAATGAACATCAAATTCCTCGGCACCCTTTTCTTATAGAAAGTGGAGGTTTCCCCAATTTAACATAAATTGCACACGTATCAGAAAATGAGATTATTCAAACTGCAGTGCCGCCAACTAACGGAATCAAATACAATGCTAGAGATTAGAGATGGGTTAACTCTATCGATTTGTTAAATCTGAGTACTCTACTTTTGGCGATATAACGATTACTACAACTTGTCCCTGCGACAACTAAATATCTCAGTTGAACGTGATCAAATGATTTTGTAAGATCAATCAGAGTGTCTGTCTCTTCGACTGTGATTGTTGGTACTTCGTCTATGTGTTCCCCATTAATAAGTTTCTCTCTATTATCCTCACTGTTAGTGTTGTTCTAAAGTCTTTCAAAAGAGTGTACTCGACTCTCTTCATTGACAGTGTTTACCACCATTAGTATTAGTTGCTTTCCTCAAAACTCTCAGTATTTTTCGTAACATCATTACTGTAAGTCGTGGTAACTCCAGACAGGTAGGCCAACTTCGGACAACAAGAGGGGTTTTTTGAATCCTATAAACCCCACCAAAACCTGACGAACTTACTTTATGCGTGACAGTTGCGTCTTGCTGCGAAAAACTGAGTGGGTAAGGTCAACGAACATTAACAAGAGACTAGAAGGTCCACTCTCAGTCGGCACTTTTGATGTAGCGCTTACAAAGGCGAGATGCCAGACTTTAGACCCGACGGGATGAAACATGGCACGAGGCCAGGGCGTTTAACCAGCATTTCACCATGTTCCGCAACGGGGCAAGGAGGGAAATACTGAGGGCGGGGCTTAAAGTGAACCTTCTAGTATATTGTTAATGTTCAGTAGTAAGGTTTAACGTTTTCAATTTGCTCGATGTCTGTAACACTTCCCTCGTCATCACCTGCAGCAAAAGCTGACAATGCCAATGCCTCTACATCGTCTTTAACATAACGTAACATCGTAAAATAGTTTTCTATACAAAAAAACTTCCATGATTTTATTATTGTAAAAACGTTAAAACATTTTAATTTTCAGGGAAACTTTGGACGCCCCAAAAATAGTTCACAGCTATAAAAGGGAGATTTCTTTAAGACCGTACAGGTATTATGATCAAGAAACGTAGAAAGGGCAGCACGTGAGGTAAAAGAAAAGAAGAACAGCAAACGACAGGCGGCTGAAAAGTTTGGGTTCAAAGTCGACTTTAAGTGACCGTTTAAGAAATAGACATACCGCTACTACTAACCTAAAGTGCTGTCCAATGCGGAAGAGAGCATTTTGGCAGAAGGAGTAACAGAAGCTGCTAGTTAGGGTTTTCCGCCAACTTTTCGTTATATAAGAGAATTAGACAGACCATCTCTCAATCGTACAGGTGTGTAGAAATTCGATTTAAAGATCATCGTCCTAGCAGAGATTGGGTTAGACGTAACGTCAGATCAACTAGTCTAAGTGAAAATATAAAAAGAGCAAGAGCTCAAGTGAGCTACAAAATAGTAAGAAGATGTCTTGATGAATTAGACAACATTGTAAATTTAGATGAAACTAACTTTTGCGACGATCCTGGTCGACTGGAAGTCATACCAAAGCAAGGACTAAAGCACGCCGACCGCATTATTGACACTTCTAAAACCAGCATTTCTATTATGATGCTCAAGCTCAGGATCCGGAGATTTGCTACCTTTCTTATGCTCTATACAAAGCCTAGAACTTATATCTGACATGATTACAAAATAGAGTAGACGCAGAGTATGACTGTAGTAAAAGTGGTTGGTTTAATCAAGTTACTTTTGAAGACTGATTTAGATCTATCGCGTTGCCTTATTTACGAAGAATGGATGGAAAGAAGATTTTAATTAGCGATAACTTATCGGGCCATATTTCTATGCATGCAATAGAATGCTGCATTGAAAATAGCACCGAATTTGTGTCACATCCGCCCAACTCAACACATAAATGCCAGCAACTTGCAGAATGGAAGACAAAATGCCAAGAAGTTTTACCAAAAAGTGAGTTTCCACGCCTTCTAAAGAAAGCAAATTTAACAGTGGGTGCAAACGTGAAAGAACATTTCGGATCCGGCTTCAAAGCATATGGCATTATTCCTCTGAACCGTGAAGCGGTCCTGTAAAGATTGCGACCACCTTCCGAGGTAAATTCAAATGAACATGAATGAATATTTGCAAGATAACCAGGAAGATTGGTCTTCAGCTTTTGTTCAAATCCATGAAATATCACGATTTGGGAATGGTCTGACTGAAAGTAGAGAGAAAAAGATGGAGTTGACAAAGCCAAAATAGAAATTGACAATCTTCAAGCTCCAGCATCACGGAAGAACCAACTGAAGAAGTTGAAAATGATAGCGAAGTCGTTTCTGAGGCTCTCAGCACTAAAACCGAAGAAACAAAACAGACTGATGAACTGATGCGACCTACAAGTTTTCCCTGTTTGATAAGCTGCAAAAGACGATAATTCTGTCCCCCCATGACGTGTCCAAAGTATTCCAGGTAAGACCTCTGTGGTTGTGCTCAGTCGCAGCAGTACTTCCATGTTTCGTACTCTATTTGTCCATGCAATTCTAAGCATACGCCGATATATCCGCATTTCAAAGGCTTCAATTTTTTTACAGTGTCGGCCTAATAAGGTTTATCCCTTCATTCCACATAATAGGATTGGGAAAATATAGCATCTAACAAGGCGTAATCGTAGACATAGACTGAGTTGTCGACATGTTAGTAACTGTTTCATCATTGTGAAGGCATTTCTGGCCATTTCAATGCGCATTCTTACTTCTTGTCCGATATTTCATTCGGCATTCAAACAGCATCCGAGGTAGTCATATCGTTCGACGCGTTCTATGGCTGGGTTTTCTAGTGTTATTTGAGCATTATCAATATTTTCTTTAACGACAATCATAAATTTGGTCGTGCTTGCATTCATTTTTAGCCCATTAGCATTACTGACTTCGTCGACTTTATTTACTAGCCATTGTAGGTCCTCAACATATTCGCCCAACAAGATACTGCCATTCGCCTAGCGGATATTGCTTATGGGTATACCATTCCCGCTTACGCCCCTCTCACTCTCAGCCAAGGCTTCTGATATTATAAATTCAGAATATATACTAAACAAAAGAGGCGCATGAACAGAACCCTGTGTAACTCCCCTTCGAATCTCTATCTCCTCCCTTTTTGATCTTCTATATTAATTGAAGCGCGTTGGTTCCAATAAAGGTTTGCGATAATCCTTATGTCTCGTTAATTTAGACCAATATTTTGAAGATGCTATAATATTTTGGCATGTTGGACTCTATTCTATGAAGCACATTTGGACAGGCTTATTCATATCTAAGCATCGCTAAACTAAGACTTGCATGCCAGATCGGATGCGGAAGCTCCCATCTTTAGTTTCAAGACCACTTCTAAATCCGAACTGTGTCTCAGAAATCACATCTCCTTAAAATTATCTCTTTCTCTTTTTACCATACTCTCAACTATGCAACTGACCTTTTATGGAAATTAATATTATCTTATTTAATCCCAGATAATAATATATGACAATATTTCATTTAACTGGTTTTCCCTGCAACTGTAACTGTGAAATTTATGAACTTGATAATGCATTTTTTTATTTCTTTTGTCACGATAAAGGCAAGGATGGGGATCGTTGTTTCCACTGTATAGCATTCCATATGTTGCTATCAATTCCCCTGATCCTCTCAATCCAAAATTTTGCTTAAATTTTAAAACATTTTAAGGTATAACTGGCCAAACTACATATTTTTCAGTTTTTGTGTTTGATGTTACCATATCTGCAGCCAGCGTTCACTTCGATTTCTATGCATTTTCAGTGGGCGTCCGAAATTAAAAAAAAAAACATATACTTGCAGAAATAATTTTGAACTTTTTTTCTGTAGTTATTTGCCTCACATACTATGTATACTACATATATAAAATTTTTCCAAAATATTGGTGAGTTACAGTACGCGTATTATATTTGCCCCAGCGTTACAGAACCCAAGAATACATTGATTTATATAATTTGGGTTAGTTTGGGTTCCACTTTTTAATCTTAGCTTCAATACTTGATATATAATTTATTGTGTAACTGAAGCTAATTTAATAAATAAATAAATTTATCTATAATAATATTCATATATATTAAAGATTAAGCGTAATTGAGCCAATATTAATTTTATTGCTCTATGGCGAACGGAATGAAATATTTTCTGAAAGGTATGTGCGTGGCATTTCCAATAATAGCCGAGAGAGACTGTTTC
Organism: Pissodes strobi; assembly: GCA_016904865.1. Lineage (NCBI taxonomy): Eukaryota > Metazoa > Arthropoda > Insecta > Coleoptera > Curculionidae > Pissodes > Pissodes strobi. The sequence continues at coordinate 27,880 of MU185174.1, forward strand.
AAGGAAAGTAGCACGTGGTAAGCCTCAACTTGATTAATTTTCACACGGTAGCTTCGACGATAAGTGAGACTTAAATGAGCACCTCAAGGGGAAGCGATTTAAAAAATGGGGCATTTCAATCATTTAACAGATGTTTTGGGAATAACACACGTTTTCAGGACCCACCCTACTGTTTAGTCTGTTTCTGTCAGAGATATAATATTTTATTTGGCGATAAGATTTACTGATGTTTTAGATAAAAATAGTCTATTTTAAGATATAGTATCGATGTACTATTTCAGTGTTGCAACTGTTTTCTTTAAAATTAGTTACTTGGTGATCTGTCATAATAACTTAACTTGAAAATGTCCGTAATATATTCAGTTCTTTATATAATATACTACCATTTATTTATACTCTAGCTTTAACATTTAATGATTTGATTATTTGTGTTGTTGAATTTAGTGACTGCTAGAAAATGCATGAGATAGAGCTGTAATTTGTATATTCACCAGGTCAGTTTACTTTTTCAAATTTATAGGAATGATATCGGATCATTACAAAATAAAATGTGTTGGTCCAAACGTAGGTATATTTAAATCAAGTTTCAGGTAAACACTTTCCTCAACCAGATTGCTGTAAATACCTTTCCTAAGTAGATATTCAATTGCATATTATGAGCACGACATACGAGCGAATAACTCAATCCTTTTATTCCCAGAGGTGCTATACGTTCCATAAACACTTGTACGAACGCTGAGTAGCCATAAATAATATTAAACTACTATTTTACCCGATAATCTGGCGGATACAGCTGAGCGAACAAGTAGTTAAGAATTACAGAAGCAATTAACTATTCACTGTGTTTGTCGAATAAATATTGCTCTTACAGATTTAAAATGCGGGACAAGTTAATTTATTGTTTCCACCGTCGTGAAATGGAACATGTTTTACGGTGTAAGTATGGGATTTACTCTTCGATCAAATTATGTAATAATATTACACACTCTTATTAGTTTGATGCTACACGTGTTGAAAAGCGGATACGCTTCACAGAGCGGTCACAAGTACCTACACTACGAAAGTACTTGGAGTACAAGTATTTAACAAAAAATTTGCTTGAATTGTTAATTACTACTTGAGTAATTTTAAAACTTGACTGGGTGAATTGGGCATGCGAATAAAAGACGTGTACTGTAAATAAACTTAACTGTAATCGCTCTTCTACCCAACTAACTTAACTATTACAGACATCAAATAAAGAAAAATGACCATTTGCAAATTCAGCATATTGTATCACATCCACATCGGGCGACGATACATATCGCGTCAATACTCATAATGAAATAATAAGAATGCGACGCTGCCACGTTGATCCTATTTTAACATAATAGCTATATATTTACATTTGTTATAGCATTAATTAACATAAAATGTATAAAAGAAACAGGTCAAAATAATAGTAATTAGATAAAAATACCATACACAATATAAATAAAATAATATACGGAACATGCCGCCCGCCTTGAAAGACTTTAGGCTTTTAACAAACAATCAACAAATACAAATCATTTAGTCTACTGGTAACGGACATATCTTGGAAAAACATCGCTTTATAAGCCCGGATTGAGTTTTTATAAGTGCCACTCGCGCTATTTGATCTTTGCCTCGAAACACTTCCACAACTCTACCCATTTTCCACTTTATTGTCGTCTTTAACTAACACTAATGCACCAACTGTCAAGCTGTCGAAGTTCTGCCTCCACTTAGTTCGCTGCTGAAGCTCAGCAACATACTCCTTACTCCATCTAACCCAGAGGTGCTGCTTTAACTGCTGCAGATGTTGATAGAGTGACAACCGATTTGTAGGCAAGCTCTTTAAATCTGGATTCAACCAAGTATCTAACTGACGCCCGATGAGTAAATGTCCAGGCGTTAATGGAGTGAGATCCTCAGGATCAGAGGACAAAGATGAAAGGGGGCGTGAATTCATTATTGCCTCTACCTCTGATAACAAAGTATAAAAATGCTCGAATGTTCGTGGTGTGTTGCTAACTACTCGCTTTAAATGGACTTTCATGCTTTTAATACCAGCCTCCCAAAGGCCACCAAAATGAGGCGACTGAGGTGGTATAAAATGCCAATCTATATCCTCCTTACATATACTTGAGGTTAATTCATTTTTATTTTGTTTAATAAACTGACCTAATTCTTTTAATTCTGAATATGCCGATACAAAATTACTACCATTGTCTGAAAAAATTATGGAAGGTTTACCTCTTCGTGCAGTAAATCTACGTAATGATAATATAAAAGCTTCCTTACTGAGATCGGTTACCAACTCTAAATGGACAGCTTTTGTCAAAAAACAAATAAAAAGGCAAATATAGGATTTCGAAATTTTAGTACCGCGTCCAGCACGACTTTTTAGCAAAAAGGGACCTGCATAATCCACGCCGACATTATCAAACGGGTGATTAGGATTTAGGCGTTGTTCAGGTAAGTTGCCCATAATAGGTTTCAACATCTTGGGATTATATCTAACACATTTTAAACATTTGTGCACAATTTGTTTGGACAATGACCGACCTGCCAATGGCCAATATAACTCTCGTATTGAAGCCAGTAAATGCTATGGTCCACAGTGATATAATTTTAAATGTTCATGAAGAAAAATTAGTTTAGTAAGATGATGTCGTCCGGACAAAATTAAAGGATGTTTTTTTTCGAAATTAAATTTGGCATTTTCCAATCTCCCACCAACCCTTAGGAAACCAGAGGTATCAATAAATGGCTTTAAACTAATAATGTTTGATGAAAGTTTTATTTTATTAGCCTTTAGTTGGTCAAACTCTTTGGAAAAACAAGTTTCCTGTACATGAAGCAGAAGTGCTTTAAAGGAAAGATCAATTTCACCTTTTGTTAGTGGACCATACTTACGCTCATTTGGAGATTTGGTACAGTTATATATAAATCTGCGCATTAATGCAGTTATTCTTTTTAATTTTAACAAATCCGAAAATCTTTCGCTGACATAATTACTTTCATTTAATACTACATTTGTTGCACAATAAGTTTTATTTTTACGTAAATCAGGCAAATCATCCTTTTGACCAGGAATTTTTGGCCATTTATTTTCAGACAAAAATAAAAACTGTGGTCCATGCCACCATATATTTAAGTTCCTAATTTCAGCACATTTTACTCCACGGGATAAATAATCAGCGGGATTAAACTCACTTGGAACATGCCTCCATGTGTCGCGTTGAGTAATTTCCTGAATTTCGGAAACTCTGTTGTTCACAAACGTTTTCAATTTATTTGGCGCAGTCTTTATCCAACCTAAAACTATTGTTGAATCTGTCCAAAAAACAGTTTTTTCTAAATTTAATCTCAAAGCACAATAAACCTTTTTTGCAAGTTTTGAAGCTAACAGAGCGCCACATAGTTCCAGTCGTGGCAAAGTCACCGTTTGTAGTGGTGCAACCTTTGCCTTGGATGCTAAAAGACATACGCTTATTTCACCATTTTCATTTTGAGATTTAAGATAAATACAGGCCCCATATGCCTTTTCGGAACTATCAGAAAAACAATGCATTTCAATAGACTCTGATATAAAGGCATTCCAAACCATAGCAATATTATGGGGAACAGAATCATCCCATGATAATTTTTCTAACCAGAGACTCTGGAGAAGCATCTTAATAACAATTACACATGGACTAATGAGACCCAAAGGGTCGAAAATTTTTGAACTTTCAGATAATATTACCCGTTTTGTAATTACCTTGGAATGAACTATGTCATTCAACTTAAACATTAACTTGTCATAAGTAGGGTTCCAAATCAGGCCAAGCGTTTTTTTTGCATCATTTTCACCGAATTCTACAATTTTTGAAAGCGGATCGTTATTGGGGATGCCGTCTAAAATACTAGGATCATTAGAATAAAATTTGCGCAAAACGAAACGGCCTTGTTTAAGAGTTTCAAAAACTAATTCACAAATTCGTTTTGCATTTTCAACAGTATCGGCCCCTGTAAGTAGATCATCTACGTAAAAATCCATTTTTATAATCTCAGCTATGTCAGGATATATATTTTCAATATCAAGAGCAAGTTGAAATAAACATCGAATCGCGAGAAAAGATGCCGACGTAGTGCCATACGTCACTGTGTTTAACTGGTAACAATTTAAAGGGTCTTCGGGATTAAATCGCCATAAAATGCGTTGCAATGGCCTATTATCTGGGGAAATCCACACGGACCTATACATTTTTGTACAGTCAGCCGAAATAACAAACCTGTGCTGTCTAAAACGAATTAAAATTGAAAATAAATCTTGTTGTATAGTGGGTCCCGCCATTTGAATATTATTCAAAGAAAACCCAGTGCAACTTGGCAAGGACGCATCAAAGACGACACGAAGATTAGTCGTGATGGCATCTTTTCGATATATTCCATGATGACACATAAAATAATCGCCTGAAAAAGTGGCATCAAAATCGGAAACTTTTGTCATGTGTCCCAAATTAATATACTCTTTTATAAAATCATGATATAATTTTTTGTAATAATCATTGGAACATAATTTACATTCAAGGTTCAAAAACCGTTTTTTTGATTGTTCAAAAGAACTACCTAATTTTGAAATTTCCATTTTTAAAGGTATTTTAACAACAAATGAGCCATCTTTATTTCGCTTTGTATTCTCTACAAAGTGTTTTTCACACGCCAACTCATCGTCCGATAATTTCTTATCACCAATATCAATATTCTCTAATTCCCAAAACAATTTTAAGTCGTCATGAATTTGCTGATTAATATTGGCATCGGTATTAATATAACAACAATTTAAAACCGCCGACTTATTTATCTTACCAATGGGACCGGTCACAATCCAACCGAGCTTTGTACTTTGCGAAATCGGCAGTTTGGAACCTAAACAAACTTTTTCCTCGCATAATAAATCCCATAATAAATCCGAACCAATTAACATATCGACTTCCTGCGGTTTAAAAAATACAGGATCAGCTAATTTGCAGTTACTGGGAAATTTTAAATGATTAACTTTTATCGGCGAAGCTGGCAATGGCCCTGTTACTTTTGGAATAACATAACAGGAAACATTTAATGAAAAATTATTTGTCTTTGAAAATATTTGCGTATTACATTTATAATTTATTGTTGAAAAAGAATTATTTATTCCATTAAGGGAAACAGTGATTTTTTCTTTAAACAGTTGAAGTTTATCGCAAGCGCTTTCAGTAATAAAACTTGACTGTGAACCACTGTCTAAAATTACGCGAATGGTATGTTTTTTATTAAATCGGTCCAAAATATAAACGTGAGCTGTCGATAATAAAACATCGCTTATCTCGCAATTAGCGGAATTATTAATGACTTCCTTTACATTGATCAATGTGGAAGATGACTTTTCAACGTCATTATTAGATTCTTGCGAATTAAAATTTTCAACATGTAATAAAATATTATGCTTCTTATGACATTTTTTACAGGGTGGTTTTCTACAACTCTTATTAAAATGACCAGTTTTAAAACAGTTCAAGCATAGCTTTAAGGCAATAATTCTCTCACCCCGTTTTTCAACTGGAATTTTTAAAAATGAAGCACATGACTGCATATAATGCTCACCCTTGCAAAATACACATTTTGACAATTTAACATCAGACAAATTCAAACTTTGCACAGTATCATCTAACGCAATAAAACCCCTAGAGTTACCGACTTGTTGTTTTTCCGTGCGATTTTGTTCTAAGTTATCGAGAAGCTCTGCTTTGGAAGTCAGGAATAATTTAAAATCATCTAAAGTAGGATTTGTTTTTGCTTTTGATTTAAATAATTCCCAATCCCTAGCAGTTGTCTTATCCAATTTTGTGCTTAACAGATAAACAATTGGTATATCCCAATATGTTGTGGGCAAACCTATCTGACTCAATGCACGCATATTTTTAGTGACATTATTCAAAATTGCACGCATACCTTTGGCGGACTCTTTGCTTATGGCTTCTATATTAAAAATATTTTTAATATGATTATGTATTAATAATTTATCGTTATTGTAACGTTTTCCCAACAACTCCCATGCAGTGTTATAATTATTAGAAGAAAACTCTATACTTGATATTAACTGACTGGGTTCATTGCACACGGAAGTTCTCAAATAATGAAAACGCTGAATATCTGATAACGATTCATTTTTATGAATAAGGGATTCAAAAACGTCCCTGAATTCAAGCCAATTTTGCAAAGATCCGTCAAACGTAGGTAAATTTATATCTGGAAGCTTTACAGATTGTACGGGGTTAAAAATAACAGATTTCTTAGAACTTTTCGATGAATATTTACTATTATCAGTATCAATTTTGTTGTCATCCAAGTACTTTTTTGCTAAAGAAATCACGGAATAATACCTATTTTCAAATTCATTTATTTCTAAATATTATTTTCCTAATTCATCTACTTCACATGATGACTCGATTTTATCTTGGATTTCAACAAATTTTTGCAACAAATTAACCTCAATATTATTAATGCGAATTTCTAATTCTAGAATTAATTGACCATCTATATCTGTTTTATCTTTTAAAAATTCGTCAATATACTTCGAAAAATTAGTCAAACTAGCCTTTACAGAACCTCTTTGTCTTTTTAGTATGTCCATTTTAACAATTTACCACAAAATTAATTAGATAACTAATTTCATAAAATGAACAAAAAAATTATTACTAAGCACAAAGACGTAATAGGGCAATAATCAAATACACAAATATAGGAAATAATTTTTGGAAAATAAAATAGGAAAAAGGAGAGAATTACTCACTCAAAACTCCAAAATGTGTCCTTTGCAAACACATTGGACTTCTGCAAAAGCCGGTCCTGAACCAAACAAACTGGACACTGGGTACTTCTTGCCAGAGACCCGTAACTTGACACTTTTGGCTGCCGTGGCTTACTACAGGAACTTATTCAATTTTTCCAAACTTTAACTTGAATTATTGATTATTAAACTGATAAAACAAATGCCGACTATCCGGCCTCGAAGGACCATGTTAATTACTACTTGAGTAATTTTAAAACTTGACTGGGTGAATTGGGCATGCGAATAAAAGACGTGTACTGTAAATAAACTTAACTGTAATCGCTCTTCTACCCAACTAACTTAACTATTACAGATATCAAATAAAGAAAAATGACCATTTGCAAATTCAGCATATTGTATCACATCCACATCGGGCGACGATACATATCGCGCCAATACTCATAATGAAATAATAAGAATGCGACGCTGCCACGTTGATCCTATTTTAACATAATAGCTATATATTTACATTTGTTATAGCATTAATTAACATAAAATGTATAAAAGAAACAGGTCAAAATAATAGTAATTAGATAAAAATACCATAAACAATATAAATAAAATAATATACGGAACATGAATCTCATCAAGTAATTTACTTCAAGTAAAGAAAAATGGCATTACTTAAAGTATATTTAGTATTTCAAGTATGTAAAATACTTTAGGTAATGCTTGGAGCAATTGTGGTGCTACAAATGCTTAAAACAATTCAATTGAAGTTTTTTTTTAATTAATAATATTAATTATCCGAACCCAAACTAACTGATACTGGTAGCTTATTCAACCTTTATCTATAATTTATTTTTAACTTTTCTATCTCAGAAATGTAATAATAAAGGTACTTTACTCTTAGCATTTTTTATATTTCTCGGTACAACTCACCGTGTATGAATCCGATTCGAGTAAAATTTTGTATATCGATGGCTTAAGCGCAAACATCGTAACCCACAAAATTTTGAAAAATACGATTTTTCCGCTATTTGACACAACCGCTTAATCTGCGCATTTTGGCAAAATATTGTAAGCAACACACACCTAGAAATTTCACGTCTGGCGTCAAAGCAAACTGGACATTTATGGACCTGCAAATTATGCATTGATGGACCAGAATATTTTTGATGACAATCATGTAGTGATTGAGGATGATATCAATCTCACAAGTAATGCTTCATTCCAGTGACAGGTTTTAAATGAAATCACTCTACAGCCTGATGATCAAGACAGCGAAAACGCAGCCAATAATAATGTAGGGAAATATTTAGGAGTTCTACAGGTACACCAGATAATGGCAAACATTGCAAAATTGTTACTAAATAATATCATATTTTTATAGAAAGATGAATTACAAAACGTAAATACTAATGGGATAGATAATAATGCAGAACAGTTCGAGGGTAATAATGAAGAAACATTTGAAACTGAAATCGAAAGTGATTACGTGCCAGATGATGTCGGAAATAGCAGCACAGATTCAGATGATGAGGAGAAACAGAATGAGTACGAAAATATTGAAATGCAAAATTCCATTAAAATAAAAAAGAAAATGGACACATCAACATGGAACAGAGAAATAACTAAGAAGTTAAGAATGCGTTCATTCTTAACAAATCCACTATGAAAGCCAAGAACAGAAATTGCAATGAAGTGATAAGGGCTGCCAGGAAAATGGAAGTTTTTTGTAAGTGCAACTCACTTGTAAAATCCTGTGATAAAATAAACGAAATAGTAAGAAAGCATATATTTGAAGAATTTTGGAAAGATCTCTTGTAAATTATGAAGAGAAAAAAGATGCTATGTTCAGACAGGTTCGAGGAGAAAAAGAATATTTTATTACTATCTTCGAGAAAATCACTTAAAATTCAAAGTCTGTAAAAAATGTAATTTGATACATTAGGACTGAAGGAAACATAGGTTAAAGATTGGGTGACGAATCCAACTATGCATGAAATACCAAAATTAAAAGATTCGCTGGAAAGCAAGTTGTCACTCTTCGTCAAGGAAACGTTTTTAATCGTTTTCAATTTAATATATTTTTGTCTCTGTTGATGTCATGTAAACAACATAAAGTCAAATGAAAAAAGAACAATTTTTATCCGTCAACTGTGAAATGGATTCGTCCGGCAGTTCTCGCTGGTGTCTCCACTTCTGCAGAAATTAGATTTTAGTGCCTTACAAGCATTCAACGTAAAAGCATCGGCCTCCAGCGCTACTGGACTTTGGCGCCAAGAACATTAGCTGCTCTGTTTGACGCCAAGATATTTAGTAATTTTCTCGTTTGTTTGTACAGATATTTAGAAAATATCGGGTGCACTCTGTTCTTCTTTTTCAAAGCTGAATTAGAGACTCTTTTGGGCGTTTTTATGCATTTTCTCAAGACATGCAACTTATAGCGTCTCTCCTGTTGCCGATTGAAGAAGGTAAAATGCCCTTTTCAAAGCTGAATTAGGGACCCTTTTGGGAGTTTTAAAGCATTTTCTCAAGACATGCAACTTGTAGCGTCTCTCCTGTTGCCGATTGAAGAAAGTAAAATGGCGGTTGGAAAATTGTAGTGAGAAGTATGACTGAAGGAAATATCGAGTAAAGATTGGCCGACGAATGCAACAATGCATGGAATACCAAAATTGTAAGATATGAAAAAAAGAAGCAAAGAAACAATAAACAAATAACGAACGAAAACAAAAATAAGAATAGATTTTATAAAATCATTACCCAAATTACCATCTCATTACAGCCGAAGGGACAGAAAAAATGATACCTTGAAGAATCATTTAAGAATAAAACAGAAATCTTTAATTTATACATAAAACATTGCGAAGAACAACAAAATCTGCCACTTCGGTTTGTGCCTTCATGACAGTATTAACTGAAATGAATATTTCTATCCATCAACCAAAAATGATCAATGTGATCTTTGTTGTTCCTATAAAGTAGGACAACTTTCGGAAGATGAAGACAAACATCACATAGAAAAAAAGCACATACTAGAAGTGAGAAGATCAATGACAAGGCATTAAGAGGGGAATGTTAAGTGTTTGTCGTGGATGTACAGGCAGTTAAACTGTGTCTAATATTATATGCCAGTTATTTTAAAAGCAAATTACAACCTCACAATTTTTTTATTTATAATACCATTGTGTAAATTACTGCTGGAATGAAACTGCATAATAAAGCACTTGGAAGAATTTGGTTTTAAGGAGAAAAATCCGGTGATAATTTATTCAGGTGGTTGTGAATATTATTGCAGAAGAAGCAAAGTAACAAGGTATTGAGAGTGAACGGAGTAGCAAAGAATGGAGTTCATGTTTAATTAAATAATCAAGAAGTTCTGTTAGATATTTACTCATGGTTAACCTGATGTAAAGTATTTAGTTTTATGTGTGAAATAATGAATGCATGAAAGTAGTTAGAAAACATTTGATTTATTGATCATATTAAATGCAAAATAAATCCTGCATTATTAAAGTACTACTGCGACTAACCCAAATTCGAGCCTCATCATTGGGATGTCGGAAACTAGAAGAGATACGAAGTCGGTTAAATGGAGGCAAAGTTGCGCAGTTTGATGCTGATCAAAATGCCTCCTTACAAGTTTAAAAATTCCGAATATTTCCGAAGATTTTTGGAAAAAACCGAATATTCGCGATTTCATTTTTATTTTTTTATGACTCTATTTGAATAGATAGAAGAAAATAAATTTCACAGTTTTATTGCTACTTTTTCTGTTCTTCAAGATGGTGTTATCAGATTTTCAAACCGACGTTTCGTCTTTGAGCTGTCATCATCAACTTTGTTTTTTTAAATACGGCCCTGGATTTTTTATTATGGATTTGAAGAGCTTCTAAGGTTCCAAAACCAATAATGTATCGCACTTATTCAAAAAATTCATATTAGTGACATTTTCCATAAGAACTCATGTGTTAGAGAGAGACAGAAGATATATTTTTATAGGATTAAAAACAAAACCTTTTTTTACGCATTAATGCTTTGCATAAAGAAAGCTTAAAAACTAACATAAGAAGTGATTAATAAATAATATAATTATTAAAGTGTCAAGCCTCAAACCATAGCCTCTAGGCTATATTTTTAGCAATTTATTTAAGTAAATAGTTGTGTGGGATTAGATTTGGAACAAATAATAAATTTCACATTCTCATTGTTGTATCGCAATTTTTCGAAAAAATAATTTTATTGATTTCCTGGTAAGATCTTACCAAAAATCTGTTTTCTACCTGTCTCTAACATATAAGTTCTTATGAAAAATGCCATTAATATGAATTTTTCGATTAAGTGCGATACATCATTGATTCTGGAACCTTAGAAGTTCTTAAAGTCCGTAATAAAAAATCCAGGGTCGTATTTAAAAAAACAAAGTTGATGATGGCAGCTCAAAGACGAAACGTCGGTTTGAAAATCTGATAACACCATCTTGTAGAAAAGAAAAAGTATCAATGAGAATGTGAAATTGATTTTGTTATATCTATTCAAATAAAGTCATAAAAAAATAAAAATGTTCGGAAGTGTTCGGAATTTTTAAACTTGTAAGGTAGCATTTTGATCAGCATCAAATTGCGCAATTTTGCCTCCATTTAATCGATCTCGTATCTCTTCTAGTTCCCGAGATCCCAATGATGAGGCTCGAATTTGGGACACCCTGTACATAACACCTAAAAATATAATACATGTTTCAATTCACACCCTATGAGTTAAATCCCAACAACCTATGTTAATACACTCCGTTAATTAAAGTAGTCATAAACGATTTTAAAATTAATTGTTTATATCGACCACCACTATATTTTTTAAAAATAAACGCAAAATAAGATTTATTTTTAATAATAGTTTAAATGATTTAAAATACGCATAATTAAAATAAAAATCTAATAATAAAAAGTTTAATAGAAGCAAGAAAGTTATTTGCTGTTGTGGTTGGGGTTACGCCATTTTGTGCTTAAGCCATTGATATTTATGTTCTAACTTAAGCGGAGCATGATGTCTAATTACTAATTCAAGATTCGACAATGTTTGGCCCATTAGTCCTCTCGTACTACCTATTGTAAGAGCTTGGGACACATTGTATATGCATATTTTTATATGATACTTATGGACAAGTCTATCCACGAACCTTTGAATAAACAAGAAACAACAAATAAAAGTGAAGCATTAAAAGCAGAATTTTGAAAAGCAAAATAGAGCGCGATGCTATTTGCGAAATAAGGTATTAAAGTAAAATTATGTAAGTTATTAGAAACATCTAAACTACTAATTAATTATCATCCTGTCCTAAGTTTGAACTTGAACTTGGAAAATATATAAGCAATAAACATTCAAGTTAATTTATCAACAACGCGAGTGAACAGCGCAGGCAATTATGAGCCTTGAAATTGCATTGGTTAGAAGATTTTATGATATAAACAGTCAAGCGGACGATCAGTTCAGCAGGCTTTGTCTCTCATTTATTATGCTCAACTACTTCAGTCCACAGAGACGTAGTACTTGCTTTAACCATATCCTGATCTTCTGACCTAACTCGGGAAGTGCAGTCAACAGGAACGTATTTCTTGAGGGATGCCTGGCTAAAAAGTAGTAAAAAGTGCGAATATACGATAGATGTTTAATACTAGACAATCTTAAGTCCGAAATCATTCGTCGCTACCAATTCCGTTCAAAAACATTTGAATTTCTATTTTATCTAAAGTCAATAGAAGATGAAAATATTATCATCTTATTAGCAACTGAACTAAAGGAAAATTATAATACAGATTTAGACGAATAGTTTCCTTAAGAATGTGTCGAATTTGTTAAAATAAAATCTGCATTGGAATTGGTTCAAGCCTTATCCGAACATAAATTAATATCTATGCTTTCCAATATCAATATTTGTCTGCAACCAGTAACACACTTGCAAGTGGTGAATAATCTTTTTCTACCCTTGTAACGTTGTAAATGTTAAAAAATACAGTAATATGACTTTCTCCTTTTACTGGTCGATTTGTGTTATCGACACCCTCGGTACCTTAATTCTCGCGACCTTACCTCCGGTGTACCAAGCTGCGCGAAAGGTACATCCATTTTGAGAGCCGCTTGACAGATGTGGTATATATTCTTTTTTTGAGAGAATTGTCAGGCCTTCTCGTCTGGACGCTCAAAGCGTTCAGATAGAGAAAAGCTACCAATTTAGTATCTAAAATTTTCGTGGTTATTTTTGACCATCCGGTCTAATTTGCCTCTGCTTTCGTATTGGAATTATTTGGCAAACAGGCTGCCCAGTGTAATATCTGAAATTATCGGCCATATCGTTTCATATCTATCAAGATGTCTAACGACTAGTAAGGTTGCTCTTGCAATGAAAAAAAATGTTACATGTGAATGTGTCTATATTAAAAAGTTAAAATTATTTATAATTTAATTAGGGACCTTCCTTTACCTCCCGTCAGACCTTCTGCTACCGTGAGACCTTCTATGGAGAAGAATTACCTTCCCTCACCTTCCGTGAGCCTTTCTATGCCGACATAGCGAGTTTCTGGTGTCATAAAACCGTGCCGAGGTCTTTTGTGAAGGTGATATAACTACATTGCGGAAACGTACCTTCGCCAGAAACGCCAGTGTTTGCAAATCTCCTAGATACAAGTATAATCCACTTTGCTTCTTCTTTCTGACATTTTCTTATTGTATGTATTATCGTTATAAATATATATCATTCTGATTAATGAATTTATAGTTAAACGACTGTAGGTCGTTTGCTTCCCGTATCGTATACCGAACCGTTATATATCATTTTGATTAGTGAATTTATAGTTAAACGACTGTAGGTCACTTGTATTTCTCGTTTTCGTTTATATGTATAGGGTGTCCCATTTTCGATGATATTACGGGGTATCTCACTTACGAGCAAAGATTAGGCCAGTCAATGGGGTGTTTTGCCCTACAAAAGGTGGTGTAGTAGTATTTTTTTATATGTTGTTAAGGTTTAGGCCTTGATGAAAAATCCAAGTTTTCGACCTTGGGGTGCCACCGCTCGGGCCGCCATCTTGCATTGAAGGTACAGCGACGAAAAATTGAACATATTTTCCAAAAAAATAGAAAAACCCCAATTTTGTAATTTTTCCGAAATTCTCGCTATTTTTTACATAGTTATAATCAGCAGCAGCTGGTCAGGTAGCGCCACGGTGCCATGGCACTACATTATTTTTCTGAAAAAAATATGTTATAACCTTCATATGTCTCATTAAAATATAACGCAAAACATAAAAAGAAACTGAAAAATAAGGTAGTGCCATGGCATCGTGGCACCGTGGCACTACCTCACCAGCCATCGCTGCTTGTAATACTTCCGTGATTTCTTAGTTCTACTCATTTCCACACCACCTTGAGCCCTTTGAGGTAGAGTAAATGGCGCGTTTTTTATGGTGGTATCCCCGATAGGCCTAATCCACCTCGTTGCGATCTTAAAAGGAAATGACGCATGAACCTCGCAATTTATTAGCGTTTTCCTTTCTTTGATGGTCCGGGTCGGTTTTCATCATAATTGGTGCTTATGGGAATACATTGCTCTTCCATTGCTAAGTCTTCGTCATCTTCGTCCTCACTATCGATTTGAACCTCCGGGACATTTTCGCATGGCTGACCACTGCTGAAGCCACACACATCGAAACACTTCACCCCAGCTTTCCTGCACCCACATGCTGTGCCGCATCCTTTTCTACAACTGCATGAAATAAATTTTAATAATTTGTGGGGTGCTGCTTGTCTTATCATGGTGAGTGGAACAAGCCCATTGCTGCCAAGTTTCCAGCCCCAGTCTTCTGTTTTTTTTTCTGGATTCCTTATCATTTCTTGACTTGATGATATGTCCTGAAAGAATAATACCGCGCAGCATCCTTCGTTGGTGGCAAAGAAGCAAGATTGGATTTACTTTTTGTGGTTGATCTAGCAAAACGTTGATAGCGGACTTCTTCTAAGATGTCTTCTTCCATGTTGCCACCATATAAAGCAACGAGAAAGCGTACTCCAGCATCTGAGATGTCCTCTGGTGTTGCATCCTGATGTTTGAAGATGCCAATGGTGTCACTGAGTCCTGCTGTTTTCTGGAGAAGCGAACAAAACTTAATTTTTCCTTGGTTGAAGATTGACGATGTCGTGTCACAGCCACTAAAAGCATGGAGAAACAGAATGTTCCTTGCTACTTCTTCATGTTTTAAACCATTAGCTGAATATATTCTTTCTTGGTTGCGGAGGTAGATGTTTCCTTGAGATGGTGCCAATGCTGTCAGCAAAACAAGAAGGTCAACTACTTCGCCAATTACGAAAACAGCATCAAATTTTGGGCACAAGGATATCGCTGTTCTGACAATCAACACATCAGCATCTTCTTCCGCCTGGTTGACAGTAATAGCAGCCTGCTCCATTTTTTTTCTCAACATGGAAATTAAACGGGCTTTATTGGTTTCGTTGGCTAAAAATAATTCCTGGGAAACTTGAACGGGCATTGTTTCATCGAAGAGAGCATCCGCAGACATATGCTTCTTCGATCGGCGAAGTCTTTCTGCGGTCTTGGCATTTCTTTTGCCTCCATCACTCGGATATCCATAAAAAAAAATGACTGCATGTGAACCGTAGTGATTTCGTACATATTGAACGTACTTTTCGGAAATGGACGCAAATGAATCATTACGGTTCCACACCTTCCAGAAGTTGTGTAAAAACTTTGTACAATGGAGATTTCGTACCTTTGCGCATTCCTTCCTCTGAAAAACGCGACAAAGGAAATGGAGCAAGCTCGAATTCAAGATAATCTTTCAACTCGTCGTCGGATTTCTTCGCAATGCACATTCTTTGAAACAGCATGAGTGGGTTGATGGAAATTGTTGCTTCCCCGACTTTTATGCTGCTAATGAGATGACCTTGTCTTTGCGTTTAAGTGTGATGGGCCCGAAATTTTCGAACGTGACAACCATGTTCGTCATCACCTCGATACCTTTTTCTCTGGCCAAATGACAGTTCTGTTAATCTTATCATCCCCGACAACTCCTGTACTGATGGAAAAAAGCGAATTGGTTTCGGGGAAGGGAGGATGCTGAGTAAATCAGTTCAAGAGTTTCTTCAAGTCTTCGTTGTCCCGATTAATGCGTGAAGTCCTGATATCGACGTGTTGCTCGGACGAGTTTAGATGAACGTTGCAATATTCCTTAATGGCATCGCAAACGTTATGCAAAGATATCATTCCCAAAGTCCAGAGAGCAAGTACACTGTCACTTATTCCACGACCACGAGTGAGGCCCCCAAGTTTCTAACAAAAATGGCCTCTTGACTTTTTCTGTCCGTTGAACGGTTTCCGAGTAAAAAAATAAAATTAATTTACCATTTGCCAATTTCGATATCTGCAAAATATTCTTTGCCCTTTTTGCCTCCTCCCAAATTGTTCCGCCCTTTTGACGATGTCCCATTGTACTTGATACATCGAAAAAATATCGATATCTAACTTTTATTCCAACATTTTCATCGTAAGATTAACCGCTGCGGATATATTTTGAAAAATACAGTTTTTTGTATCTTTAATTCAAGATGGCGGCTCGAGCGGTCCCTTCCCAAGGTTGAAAACTTGGATTTTTCATCAAGGCCTAAACCTTAACAACATATTAAAAAATTACTACTACACCACCTTTTGTATGGCAGAGGCCTTTAATGGCCCCCACTGATTGGACTAGATAGAGAGTTGCGGTTTTCGCAATTATGTGCTACTTATTTGTGAAAAGAATAATGGTATAAACAAAATTTTCATAGCTTGTTTGTTATAATTTTTGTTGTGGTGTTGTTTTATATTTTATGTGTCCGCTGGAGTTAGCGTTGTTTATGTATGTTTTTTTTATTTTGTTTTTTTTCTAATTATTGTTGTTCTATGATTCTGTAAAACCAATGTCTCTGTTTCTAAAAATGGTTTTGTTTTAAATAACGTTTTTCCGACCGGGGGGGTTGCGCTTTTGTTTTTGTAGCACTGGGCGATAAACTACCTTAAACCGGGGTTGGGCCTAAGCCAATTAAACAGTGAAATAAAGTTATTTTTCTTTATCCTTCAGTTTAGCTGTAAGCTAATGAAACTTGGAAGAAATAAAGTTGGGGCAAAACGAAGTCACTAAACTTAAACAAAGCGAGTCATTTCATACAGTTTTCAAGAAAATTTAGATAATTTGCATGTGCAGTACGAAGCCTGGAAAGTTCAACCTGGTTTCCTGAATGGAACAACTTCATTATATTACGATTTGTTCGGGCGTCTCCTTATTAAGTTTAGTTTGTGTGAGCAGAACCTTTGCAGTTGGCAAAAGGGCCAAACTTAACAAGTCAAATCACAACAGGCGAAATAACAAGCTAAATATGAAATTTAGATTTAAATCTTATAATTAACATCGTTTATTTGTTTCTAACGCTGCAACGTTTCTACAAGCAATTTCAAGCACTAGAAACCAAGCTATTCATAGTTTTTAGTAACGCCCATGTATATTATCATTATAATGCAGCGGCGGCGTGCATTATAATGATAATGGAAAGCATAAAAGGCAAAGCTTCTTTTATTAAAATACGCATTAGAACTCTAATATTTTTACATAAAGTAAAAAGACTAAAAGTTCACGGGTTTAGAAATATTGGACCAACAGAGTAAGCGACAAACACGTAAGCAAAATTACACCACCAATATTAGAGCAATTATTCACTTAGCCCTGACTTCCGATAGTTGGGAAAATTGAATTATTAACTTAAAAGCTCCGAAATGAGTTTTCTGACGGGGAAATGGATTGATATGAATGAGGACAAATTAATGTCAATTAAGGGATCTTAAAAGGATCCGGATTGACACTAAACTATCGGCAAACGAGATCGATGACATGTTAGTGAAGAGCCATTATCAATCACTCGGATGGGACACAGAGAGGCCCGAAATGGTCAATTTATTGGAACAAAAACTCACATTTCCATCATAAAGTTGGTTTTTCGTAATTGAATTATGCCAGTTTTGAGTAATTTATGAAATATATTAATGAATATAATATTCAATTCTCTAGTTCTGTCTTTTTCGGCCAGGAATGCATTAATTTCATTTAGTGTATATTATAGAGATCTAAAATTGACGTTAAGGATCTTCGCTACAATTCTACGAAATAGTTTTGTTTCTGTCTTATTGTCCAGAGTTGGTGCTGGATATTCTGAAAAAATTTATTATGGCCACAGTGTAGTCGGCCCTTTTGTAGCATGGAATAATGAGCCTGAAACAGGCACAATATTTTTCCTTTTTGGTGTGGATCTTTCCAATACTACAATCCTTTTCCAGGTCGTTGGAAAAAATAGCTTCTTTAATAAAGAAAATAGTTTTTTGACGCTGCATGCCGCAAAGGCTTCAAAGCTCAATTGGAAACCGATCCATTGTTTATGTCAAACTGAATAATAATATTTATTAAGCATCAATGACATACATAGTAGGCAGGATCGTCAAACTGGTGAGAGCAGCTTGATTACGGGAAGTGACGCCCCCGCCATTCCGAGTTGCCACGGGATATGGCCCATCAAATCCCATCGTGCTCCCCTAGACTGGAGAACACTGAAGTACAAAGTCTGGGGTTGATCACTGGCGAGTAACCCAACAAACCCCGTACTTACCCCTGTCAGACTAGGGACCACCAAAGGAATGAGTCTGAGGCCGATGCTTCCAGTGGAAGCGGTCCTAGGTGGTAGATACATACGCCTACTCGCAACACATATTAGCCGTTTCAGAAACACAAGTATGTTCTACAACAAGAAGAGTAAACTACATCTACCCTGATTACGACTTACATACCCGATTTAGACATAAGTTCGGAATAAGCCTTTTTGTCCGAACCGACCTTTAATTTCACCGCGATGAAACACTCGAACAGAACAACCTTGGCGTTATGTGGCTCAAGTTCACCGCCAAGGGATTAACCAAATTTATGTGTTGTCTCTATCGCCCTCCGAGCAATAGAGCCTACCAAAGCTTTTTTACAATACTAGCTACCACTTTCGACTCAATACAGATCGATCACCCCAAATTCAGAAGTAATCGTTCTGGGAGACCTCAATGCCAACTGGTTGAAATATCACAACAAGACCGAACAACGAAGGTAGAGAAGCATTTGCAATCAGCTGTGGGCTTACTCAACTTGTAGACGAACCAACTCGAATCTCAGAGGGGGGCGAATTCGCCGCCTTCCTCGATCTTTTTCTAACCACCAATCCAGTACACAATTACAGTTGGTCCGCCATTCGGTACTTATTGCAACTGTTTGTAAATTGCCACTTATACAGAAGGATCGACCATCCACCATCCCAAATTCCATTAAGTTACGTACGCAAAAGGCATCAGGACCGGACGGAATACCTGCCATCGTGTTAAAGAACTGCGCCAACTAACTAATACCCGTTTTTTTTCAGGCTTTTTTCTCTTTCTTACAGAAAAGCTATTTGCATACCAAGGTAGGAAAATAATGCTTTTCCTCCCGCGGATAAGTTAGATGCCCGACGCGAAGCGGAGGGCATTAAATATCCAAGGGAGGAAAAGCCCTTTACTCCTGAGGTATGTATGTAGTTTTTTCTACTACCTCTGACGTTGTTATTTTTTATATACAGGGTGTTCCACCTCGACGGGCCACTATCGATATATGAAGATTCGAATACTTATGGGAATTTTCTGAAAATTTGGTGGTTTACTAAACCGTATGTGTAAATCCAACAAACATATTTGCAAGATGGTGGAACTTCCGGTTATACTGGAAGTAGATACTAACTTCTTTATTTTAAATGGAACGCCCTGTACATTTTTATATATCTTTTTCCTCGAAATTCCGTATATTCAATAGTTTTTGAGATATTAATAAAATTGACTTTATTCAACTTGGGCGCTCTGTAAAATCGAAATTGCTGAACTTAGAGGAAAATGTTTCTATCTTAGTTTTTAATGATCTTTCATTTGGCACTAATTTTCGTTCTAACCGGAAATGTTAGTTTCCATGATTTCCGGTACTTATACTTTCTACTGATTTTCGGACATTTCCGGTTAGACCAACAATGAGTACCATATGCAAAAGATCATTAAAAACTAAAGTAGGAATATGTAAACCGTTTTCCACTAAGCTTAGCCGTTTTGATTTTATAGGGCGTCAAAGTCGAAAAAAGTCGATTTTCAGTTATTAATATCTCAAAAACAATTAAATTTAGTTATATGCTGCTCTATACAAAAAATTATGGGGATTTCGAGGAAAATTCAAATATACAAAAATATACAGGATATTTCATTTAAAATAAGGAAGTTATTATTTACTTCCAGTATACTCGGAAGTGCCACCATCTTGATAATATTTTTATTGGATAGTACACATGCGTTTTAGTAAACCATCGAATTTTCAGAAAATCTGTATACAGTGCATTTTTTTTAACGCGGACGATAGAATTTTGCATATTAAATTTCTAACCCCCTTGTTAAGCACTGTTTTATAAGAAATATAGAGCTAAAACCTGAACTAGGCAAACTTTAGGGTTTTAACATATCGATAGTTTGTCAACTACGTTAAAGAAACTTGAAAAAATACCTAAAAATTGAGTTTACTTTTTAAAAATCAGTAACATTTTACCCCCTGGGGAAATGAGCTTTAAACGTCAGTTGTGTTGTCACAATAATACGAGAGTTGAAAAAGTTCCTGATTTTCAAAAAGTAAACGCAATTTTTAGGCATTTTTTTGGGTTTCTTTGGCGTAATTGACAAACTAACGAAATCTTCAGACCCTTAAGTTTGCCTAGTCAAGGTTTTAGCTCTGTATTTGTAGCAGAACCAGAACAGTGCCTAATAAGGGGTTAAAAATGTAACATGCAAAATCCTATGGTTCGCGTTAAAAAAATGCACTGTATATGATTCTTTATAATATATCGATAGTAGCCCATCGAGGTAGAACACCCTGTACATTTTTTTTAAATTTTACCCTAAAAATAATAATGCATGTATACTTAGCAGAACAACTGCAGAAAGTTGGGGAACTATATTCGGATATATTAAAACAAAATATCAAATAGGTGTTGAGTCGTCGTCATCGTGTTGACAACGCTATGTTACTATGACATTTTTGGTAATACAAACATAACAGTTGTTATAAGTTGTCACATTGTTTACCCTTTTAAGTTGCTTCTAAATTTTGAAAATGAGTTCCAGGTTCCAGCGAAGATGACTTGCCAAAATATCTCGCTGAAGAGGCAAAATTGATTGCAATAAATCTTCTTCCTGAGAAATCGAGGGAGCGATATGAAAAGGAATATAGTGTGTTCAGAAAATGGTTGGAAGAGCGCGGAGTAACAAAAGTTTCTGAAGATGCCACCCTGGTATATTTGACGCAGCGAGCAAGGGAATTAAAACCATCAACATTGTGGAGCAAATATAGTATGTTGCGATCAGTACTAAACATTAAGGAAAATATAGACATCAAGTTTCCAAAATTAGTAGCATTCCTCAAAAGGCAAGCTAGCGGTTATGCGCCAAAGAAATTTCTGACTTTAGAAAGAGATGAAATTTCGAGATATTTGGCAGATGCGCCAGATGAAGATTATTTGCATATGAAGGTAAGCTGTTTTATTTCGTTATTCATTAGTTTTTTTAGAAGGATCGTTTAAATTATATTTTCTTAAAAAATTTTGTATATTCGGTATGTTCCAAGTTTTTAACTAACTGTCTGGGTATTTAATTAAATGCAAAAAATGCATTTTTTGGTAAATTGCGTTTGTTTATTTTTTCAGATCGCTTTACTATTTGGCATTTGCAGATGTGAAGAACTAGTTAAAATGGACGTTAAACACCTTGATGATCGTGGCGATATGCTAATAGTAATCCTTCCAGTTACAAAAACCAAGGAAAAACTCACATTTATTGTTTCTGATGACATAATAAACGGAGTGTCCACCTTGACTTTATACCGAAAATATAAAAATATCAGACAGCCCAAAACACCTCACTTCAGATTTTTTGTGAATTACTGTAAAGGGAAATCATATGTCAGTGTAGTTGGAAAGAGTACAATGGCCAAAATTCCATTTAAAATTAAAAGCCCCAAAAAGTTATAGCGGTCATTGTTTCCGAAGAACTTCGGCTACGCTGCTCGTCAATGCAGGTGGTGATTTCGTGACACTTAGACAGCATGGAGGTTGGGAGTCTGGGAAGATCGCTGAGGGTTATGTCGCAGAATCATTGACAAGAAAAAGGGAAGTAGTAAGTCAAATTATTACTGTTCGGCAAATCACTTCAATCCTAAGTTCTTCTAAAGATCACGTTGATAACTTTGTGCCGTTAGCTCTTTCTTCATTGGAAAGTAATCTTGCAAGCAGCAACACTACGTGAATAAGTAATCGTCAAGAAGAAGTAGGTAATATTTCAGCGGAAAGTGGCTTTTCAGGAAGGATTACTTTTAATAATTTGACGAACTGTAGCTACAATTAATTTTAGTCGTTAAGTTTTTCGTTTCATCTATTTTATTGTTGTTTAATAAAAAAAATGGAAATATACGCTTATATGTAAAGATTTACATAAATCTTCTTCCTACAAAATCAAATAAACGTGTTAAAAAATCTTGCTTATATAAAAGTCTTAAGAAACTTAGAGGGAGGAAAATTGTTGTTCTTAGGGAGGAAAAGAATCATTTTCCTCCCTCGTTTCGGGGTCGAAACGAACTTAGAGGGAGGAAAATTGTTGTTCTTAGGGAGGAAAAGAATCATTTTCCTCCCCTCGTTTCGGGGTCGAAAATGACGTTTTCTAGTAAGGTAGTAGAAAAAAGGGATTTACCCATCGTCTTGGAAAGTCGCTCGAGTGCAACCTGTTCCCAAAAAAAGGCAAAAACCACGCCCTCAAACTATCGCCCAATTGCCTTGCTTCCAATAATCTCCAAAGTCATGGAACTTTTACGCGTCGTCCTACGTCAGAGATTTGTAGCTAACGCGAACGCGATACGGTGGTGATGCATCACCACTAATTTGCGTTCGCGTTCGCTGCAAATTTCTCACGTAGGACGACGCATTAGTCAATCAGCAACTACTCAAGTACCTCGAGAACAACAGAATAATCAGCGATAATCAATACGATTTCGCAAAGAGGGATCCACAGGAGGTATATTGGCCTATGTCACTCATATATGGAGTAGGGCAATTGAGAGCTACGGAGAGTCTAGAGCGATTGCGTTGGCTATTTCGAAGGCATTCGACAGAGTTTGGTCTCGCGGACTGCTCAACAAACTGCCGTCCTTCGGACTGCCAGCCTCTCTCTGCAGCTGGATTGCCAGTTTCCTTAAAAACAGATCTCTGCACGTTGCAGTTGATGGACACATCTCAGATCCATTCACCAATAACGCGGGCGTGCCTCCACAAACCAATTCTGTTTCTGATTTATATTAATGACCTGCTGACCGAAACGAGTAACCCTGTTTACAGTTTTGCAGATGACAGTACCCTTGTCTTCCAATTTAGATCACAAAAATCTTTACCAGCAACTGAGACTTATCACCGCAGACAGGAGCAGATTACAGCAATTAATCAGAGCCTGGAGAACGTTCAAACTTGGGGCGACAGAAATTTGGTCCAGTTCAATGCAGCAAAGACCCAAGCAGCCATGTTTACCAAGAGGGCCAATACGACGGGCCCTGACATCATTATGGCAGGATCGATAATTCATTCCTTCATCCTCATCAATCGGACTACTGGGCGTCTCGGTCAACAGGAAATGTCCTGGCATGACCACATTGCTAACATCGCAAAATCAGCCTCCCAGATGCTTTATGCGCTATTATGCAACAAAAAACTGTATGCACCGCAGCAGTTGCTCTTGCTCTATAAAACGCAAATAAGACCGTGCTTAGAATATTGCTCACACATCTGGGGTGCCGCACCAAAGCACACCTATTCAGAGGGAAGAGCTGTGCGTCTCGTCGGCGAGCCAGAGTTGACCCGGAATCTGGATAGTTTGGAACACCGCAGACATGTGGCTGAGATGTCGCTGTTTTATAGATACTTTCACGGCAGATGTTCCCGGGATTTGGTCCGTCTCATCCCACCCCTGGCAACGCCTGTCAGACAGTCGCGACAAACGGCAAGAGCGCACCAGTTCGTCGTACAACTGGAAACACCTAGAACCTCGCTTTACAAGAACTCCTTTGTCTGGCGCACTGCATCACTGTGGAACTCACTCCCAGGACATCTGTTTCCCCCTAATTACAACCTACAACTATACAAGAACCGTGTCAATCAGCATCTGCGCACACACACCGCTCGGCGAGCGCCATAGGATCTCCCTTTAGTGTGTGGGCCACTGCTATTAAAAAAACACACAAATTATTATTATATCAAGCTTTCTGCAATGTGCAGGCATTTTTGGAAGCAAATATTATTTCCTTACTAAATTGTAGCTACAAAAGTTTGATGATTTTAGAATGATTTTATTATCATGATTTTTACTATAGGTATATTTTTTATCTACTATTTTTATCTCTTTTTCATAATATTCTCTGTATTTTAGTATTTTAGTTTTAAGATGTATTTTTGATGTGTGTAAAAACATTGTCTGTTTAAGAACACGAATAAAGTCAGTTTACTAGTATTTCAATTTTTCAGTAGGTGTAATGCTTTTTTTGTCTTACCGAATAACCCAATTTAGCTCCATATAGAAGTATCAAGACATTTCCAGTTATAACATTTTTCCGCTAAATGCTCGTATTATGTCTAGTATGAATGTGTTAAAGTGTTTCCTCCCTGTGGGTCGCCTATAAACACGTTCTGATTTAAATTTTTCAATGAAGCACGTTACGTTTTCGCGTAAAACAGTCAATATTTCTTCGAGACGAAAAACACTATTGATTTATCTAAGCATACCACAAGTTAAGAGAAAAGTACCGCCCATAAGCTGTTTATATCGGGATATCTCGACAAAGACGTATAGTTTTACTTACTTACAATTTATAGGGAAACGCTGACACCCTGAAATAATGATTTCCGTTTGGGGAGATGGTAGAACTTGGCAGATATTTTATTTTTTCCCTAGCTAACTCTGTAAACAAAACATGCATGGAAGATGGATTTTTTTTTCAATTTGTAGCATGAAATTTATTGCATTGGTTTTCATTATTTTTGAGCCTCAATTTGCATTTTTCAGTCTGTAGGGCGCCATAATAAATACATATCAACCAGTATTCGCATTCATACAATATAATATATATAAAATTTAATACCATCTTACAACGATATAGTTTTCACAAAACTTATAGGAATGCTGACAATTTCTGTTAGTCGGAGTATATCAATTTCATATAAACACCTGGATTCGGTTATGCCAACTAACCGTGAGAATCTAAAGCATTAAACGTCCAGAGATAGCCCTATTTCAAGTTTTCCGCATGACTTCAAACAAACCCGATTATAGCAATTACACCCAAATGTTGTTATAGTCAATTTGTTCCCCCGTTGGCCCTTTTGAAGTTCAGGTTCTCGCCCATGTATCTAAATTTGTGGAAGAAGATTTATTTGTTGATTATTTTTATTTTGTCGCTCTAATAGATCAAACTGACAGCCCTTCTCAACAGATGGTCACATTCATTGTGGTGGCTTCCTGTGATAATTACTACTCCACGCTTTTAACTACTCTATTCATCTTCTTTCAGCGAACGCACTAGGGAATTGACAGTCAATTTTGAAAATTCATGAGAAATATATATCGTTTGTTGTAATTGAAATATTAAGTGTTAAAAGAAATTACCACATTTATCCATTTTTATTTCCGTATGAAGTCCCGCTTAAATCTTGTGGCAATATGAATAGTTAGACATTGGTCACAGAATATCTTTAAAGTTTTCGAATAATTATTGCTTACCTATATCATTCAGTATTTCCGACAGAATCTACATTTAGTTGATTTATAGATTAAAAATGGTAAAAATTTGGTTTTCCTGCCCACTGCCGCTTCAAAATTAAATAAAGGCAACACAGATTTTACAACAGAATTTGTAGCACTAACCTATATGTATAGACGTGTTCTATGTTGTCGTGGAGGGATCAATTTTAGTGAAAAATTGTTACCAATCATGTAACACCTTCGTTAAAAATTTGATTATGAATCGAACAGTAATAGCGAAAAATGGAATATATGAGAAAATTTTTATTCAAAAAATTACTGAGAAATTGCAAAATAATTTTATCTCAAAAAATGGTTTTAATCGTTCCCAATTAAAATCAAAAAGTATTAAGATCTTTAACAAAATGACTTTTATTCCTGCAAATTATTTAATTCACAAAATTAATTATGATTCGAATATTTTTCTAAAGTAAAAAGTATCTTTGATTTAAATCATTTTTTAAAATGATTCGTTGCAGCTTTGGCATTTGTTCCAGTTAATTTTAGAAATAATTGTATCATCTAGCTATTCTTCCGTTCATCGCTGAAAATAGGTTTCCCCTAGATTGGATACTTTGGTTAGAAAAGAATTCATAACTATAAGACTAGCAGATCATTTAATGTCTTAAAAGTATTTGCATAAGTACTTTTTAATGTTACCACTCAATGAGCGGTGCGTGTGCAGAGAAGAGGGTGGACGTTGGACTTAAAGCGCTGTAGGTGGTAGTTTTTCAGGAAAATCGTTACTCGGAAGTCCATTCCAGAGCAAGGCAGTCCTCCAAATAAGGGAGTCCCATAGCAGCGACGTCCTAGGTAATCACAACTGAATCATATGTTAATGAGCAGTTTGTGTCTGACGGGTGATTCTGTTTGGCACAACTCTAGGCGAAACCATAAGTACCAGCTCGTTCGAACACCTTCCGTAATAGTATCGATAGTAAAGAGATAGGTCCGCCACTATTTTTTGATGTTCAAGGCTATCAAGGTCTTTAGTCAACACTGGGTAGGACTGCTCTTCTGTATGGAGTCAAATATCTTGAATACGTGCTTGGGTGCCGAGCTTCACACACGGGAATATTATTCCAGAGATGGTCTTTTCTGGACCCTATAGAGCAGTAAGAGCTGATGAGGTATATACAACTTTTTTGCTCTATAGGGTGCTCCTAGCTTTTATGGTGTTGACTTGGCCATTTTGGTGACGTGATTACGCCGAGACATGTTGTTTTCTACGTTGATGCCCAGCAAGCTTATGGATGAAGTCAGAATCAGTGTCTGTCCTGTCATTGATAAGTCCTGCAGTGTTTGCTTTTTTTGAAAAGACAGCTGCTTGACTGTTTCCTGCGATAAACTGGACATTGTTTTCCTCAACCCATTCCACGATGGCGTTCATATTCTCATTGACGGCAGCAATCTGATTTTCTCGCTCGCATTGGGAACGAGCAGCGGTCATTGAAGTCTGCCATGAATGAGGATATAAGAGGCTGTTGTCTGCAAAGCTGTAAATAGAATTGTTTGCCCTGTCTTAGTAATATAGAGAGTAGGAAGAGCATAATATATATACTTGAGGAACTCCGGCATTGATTTTAATTTCCTCCGAGAGAAGTCCATCAATACCAACTCGGATGCTTCTATTCCTTAACAAATTGAAGAAGCAGTGCTGATGGTAGTCCGTATGCTGTCAATTTGCTTAACAGTGCGTCATGCCACACCCTATTAAATGCTTTGGATATGTCGAGAGGCACTGCACGAGATTCGCCTGAGCGCCTTTCCAGCTAGAAGGAAAGCATGCAGCTCTGTATGATAGGGAGAAAAGCCTGCATAGTGGAGCTGTTATTTCAGCAGCACATTTCTTGAGCACTATTGCGGGAACACCACCCGGTTCTGTGGCCTTATTAGTGTCAAGGCTTTTGACTATTCGTTTCACTTCACGTTGACGAAATACCAGACCTGGCATTGAGGAATTCACTCTCGGAATAGTTGGCGGAGTCTTTCCTTGAGGATCTAAGGTAGAATTTGATGCAAACATTTCGGCAAGAATCTTCGCTTTTTTTCTTGACCGTGTCCGCTATTGACTCATCATCTTTGGTCAGTGGTGAGATTGACGTCTTTGAGAGATCCTTGTAACGGAATATAAGCTTATTCCGCTCCACTAAATTCAGTTCAATTACGAATGATTTCCGATGTTTGGGATATGAATCGTCGTCAGTGACATCTATTCGCGAATGGGTATATTTCGTGCAACTAATTATTTAAGAAGCACAGGTACGCTGGTTTATACCTACAATTTGCGGATTTGTTTCACTGTACAGTACTATAATGAGTAGTGACATCTATTCGGGAACGAGCTTATCTCATGTAGTTGGTAAATTGGAGAGCGTAGTACGCTATTTAATACCTACAATTAATGAATTTAATTTACTATAGATTACTATATTTAGTATATACTGTGTATTTCTTGACGACGCATGACTTATAATAGTAGTCACATGATATAAATTATCCAATTAAACATCGAGAAGCATAATAGGGTGAATGTCTTGAATTTTGAAAGCAAGGTCATGTCATCTTTGTGGCGACGCTTGACTGGGTAATTGCTGATATTTAATCTTGAAATATTTTATTCATCTTACAATATATTTCACTAATTTTTTCATTTTTTA
This sequence comes from Pissodes strobi, assembly GCA_016904865.1. NCBI lineage: Eukaryota > Metazoa > Arthropoda > Insecta > Coleoptera > Curculionidae > Pissodes > Pissodes strobi. The sequence continues at coordinate 56,312 of MU185174.1, forward strand.
AATACATAATTAATAATTGTTTCTGATTCGCTTAATCGTTTTTGGCTAAAGCTAGAATTTGGCATTTTTATATTACATTTTCAATTAACTTACATTTTCAATAACCTTAATTTTTTGTAGTGACCGTTCGGTAAAAATACCGATTTATTGGTGAATAATTTCGTCTCTCATTAGTCAAATTCATGTGATTTGATAGACGTTTAGTCGAAATTTACAGAGGATGTAATTATTTCATAGTTTAGCGGTCACGCACATTATTTTACGTATTTCCATTTAAATTGAACAGTATTATTTGAGGATTCTCGGAGTGGATTTTATATATTTCTGCAAAGGTATTAAATTGAATTTTTAGTAGAATTTCTCTGAATTTTCCCTCATAGTATTGTTAGTTTTAATATTTTTCTTCTCAGGCTTATTTCATTAAAATTTCAGTTTATTTGTAACATCAAGCATATACTTATTAGCACTTGCCCTGTCGCGTCTCAACACTGATGTATCGACATTAATTTGCATTTATGAGAGGTTAAGCTCACATGTGTAAATTTACCTGTTTTTTTTTCTTATCTTTTATCTAAATTTCTATCTCAATGCGAGATAGTGATTGCCTTATCTTTATCTTTAATTGATTGAGGCGTAATTGCGCTCAATTATCGTTTATGTGCCAAGGGCCATGTATAAAAAAGTAATAGAAATTACTTATTTGGAGTTATAAGACTCGTTTATAGAGAGGTTGTACCTCTATTTTTTCTATTTATCATTACATTCGAATCTTTTATTTTAGATTTGCCGAGAGCCACTTTTTGGAACGTAGTTCCATCATTTTCTTTTGAATTTTAAATTTCAGTCATCATTTTCTTTTGAATTTCATATCTTAAAGTAAAGAAAAAGAATATCTCGAGTAACAGTAATTATTTATGATTTTTGCTCCACAGTAAGTATTTATGATTTTTGCTTAACAGTAGTTATTTATAATTTTTGCTTAACAGTAGTTATTTATAATTTTTGCTCAACTTAAAATTGTAATTTAAATTTCTGATTATACCTGCTTTAACCAGTAAGTGTTCAAATGGTTGATTACTTCTTCCTGTGTAATAGTCTAACTGAGGTCCACAGGATATTTCCCTGAATAATTTTTTAATTAGCGATATACATTGGTCTAAAACTAGGTTATTATTTTTTTGCATGTATCCAACGTTGGCTAAAAACATGTCGTGCTTGGCAAGTAGCAGGTGTTCGTCCACGTCTCTGTAGCAGACCTGTAGAGGGAGCTGACACTAGGTCAACCTTTAAGTCCTGGATTAACCCATTAACATAACTTGGGAACAGGCAGAAGCGGTTCCTATAGAAGTCCCAATACGACCGCATGGTTACAGGATAGTTGGACAAGCTAAGTATTAGCCAATCAGAAGATTAATCAGTTGTAAAGACCACTGTTATCGTTTTACTCATTCATTCAATTTTTTAAAATCTTTTACATTAGTTTTAATTCTCATTGCTAGTCAATTTATTCAAAACTTATATTTCAAATAATTTCATCAATTATATTTGTAATTTAATTGTAATCCTCATTTTATATGATACTATCACATATTCTCATATTTGTAATTTAATTGTCAAATTAATATATTATCATTTGAACTCCTTTGTTTATTTTATCGCAAGATAGAGCTCTGTGAGACATGAATTATAAGGGCAAATTTCTGATATTCTTATCTTTATAGTTATTGATCTTTAACTCTTCAAAGTATGATTGAGATGGACATAAAAAAGATTAAATCTTGGTGTGATGCTAACCAACTATCTCTCAACCTATGAAAAACACATATTGTTAAATTCAGAGACTCCACCATGGAAAACATCTCCATTGACAGACATCGCCTCAATATTGTTGAAGCATCTAAATTTCTGGGTTTAAAGATAGAGTATAGGTTGAAATTTGACTCACACTTAAAGCTTTGAACAAAAATCTGGCCTCAGGTTGCTACAGTATTAAGGTCATTGCCAGAGAACTTGGTATGACCGTTGCAAGAACCACCTACTTTGCATTGATTGAGTCGCACTTGAGGTATTGCATCCCATTCTGGGGTTTCTGCTCCCAAAGTCTTTTGGCCTATAGAAATAACTATAGGCTTTGTTAATAAGGATTCCATATGAAATGTAATTCTTGAATAATAAAGTATGTTTTTTATCTATCTATCTATCTATCTAGCTATCTATCTATCTAAGTATTTATATTCAGTTCGCATTGTCTCTAGGAACTCTGGCGCCCAAAATATAAAAAAAATTTCAGTTAATAAAAGAGACAACTCACCCCCTCAGAAAAAACGAATCTCATACTTAATTAAATTAAATAAATTAACTTCCGCTACAAATTAGTGTCCAACTAAATTTAACCTTACAAATCGGCGACTGAGCTAGTATTTCATTATAAAGTGACGCCCAACTGATCAATTCGTTACAAAGTGGCGCCCTACTTTCGGGGCACTATTTTCGTTACATCCTGATTGACAGCTATGGCAACTGACCAAAAGGATCTTGATCCATTAGGATTGCTAAGAATCTTGTTCTTGATTTGCTCGATATATCTCTCCTTGCTCTCGTCAAGGGTCCGCTTACACTGACACTAGTTTCTAGTCGTGATGAATATATTTCGATTTTCGGCTATCGGATCTCGGCGCTATTTGCGGTAGGCGGCATTGCTCTTGAGTACTTTTTCCCAAACCATAGTTTACTGTTTGAGATACGTTCCATAGAATAGGGGACGAAAACTTCCATACCAGCTAGGATAACTTGAGTTATCTCATCAGCAGATTCAGAGGTACTTTGATTCCTAAAGCAGACATCTTTCCTGGGAAAAGAAAGATAAGACTCGAGAAGATCACGCCACTTTGCTGATATGTAGTGGCAAACCTTTCAGGCTACCTGTGGCACCTGTGTTTTGATAGCAAGTTCACAGGTTGCAGAGTTAAGATTGGGGTCTGATGAGTTCAGCGGAGGTTGAACAGTTAGGGTAAACCTATAAATAGCTTTAAGGACTTAACCGCAACCCATTGCCTCTTTACCTTAATAAACCAAACAAATTGCAAACTTGATATAATGCATAAATATTTTATTATTTCTAACGTTATGTTGTCTTTAATATTTTAACGTTATGTTGAATTCAATATTTTAACTTCAAAAGGGTCAATTTATACCCTGAGGACTGAGACTTGCAGATTCGAGAGGCGTCAAAGATAAATATCACCAATCATATTGAGGTTACCCACCTATTTAAAATATTATTTCATTAGACCTTATACATTCGGTTTTGGGACACCCTATATATGTAAAGAAAGAAAAAGAGAAAAACAAGCCATAAATTGAAGTCGGGTTTTGCGAGGTTTTTTCGAAGAAATCCGAAAGTGTATCGCTCGAGAACGGTCTATCCTCCGTTCTCGAGCGTATACAGTCAAAAGCCGGCGAAGTGTACGGTTTATTTTGGTACATTGTTTTGCTTCTGTGGTTTAGCATGCCATTACAGGTTAGTAAAATGAAATATATAATATTGTTATTAACATAATGTGTACAAGTATTTCTTTTATCCTCATGTATAATTCATATTTGATGGCATAACCTGTGTACATATTTAATGAAATCGTTTTATGCTGTGAACAACACTGCTTTAAATGAAAACAGAAAATGTATTATTTGCTGTTTTTTCGTACTAGGATTTTAATGTTGGTATGACTGAGAGTGTACGCAAGGGCCTTGATGAATCTACTAACCATTTCCTACCCTGACGGGAGAATATCCTAGTTATAAATGTAATGCTCATTCTAGAAAAATTGGCCCAAGTTGCAATTAAATAGCTGAGTAGCCTCCGTAATCCAGGACCTCAGTACCTTCCAGCTGCGTCTGGCTAACTAACAAGAACCCCTTCAGTTTTAAATGTATTGTTACAAGTGTGGAACTACAAATTGTGGAGTGGGAGACAGTAACTTAATTTTTATTATACTAATAAATGTTATACAGCATAGTTCGGTTTAGGAATTTAGATCGAGGGTTTCTCTGCCGTACTCTTCTCCTCGTGAATTCCAGGCTGAGTCCAGCACGTTTTTCTCCAATAATTTGGCAAGTGTTCTCTAATAAATTAGGTGTATTAGGAATCTGTGGTTTAATTTACATGACGCACCTTTCTCTCAAATTTCCCTAATTTTGTTATCGTCGGACGCATTTCGAGTAAGTAAAATTGGGCAAGATATAATAATAACACAACGTAGGACTGGGTCTTCTTTTTAATCTATTTCTTTTTAATCTGTTTCGACGGTCATTGGCAAAATGAAGACAAAGCACAACTTTACTTATCTCATCCAACTATGTTGAACTGACCCGGGTAGGTTATACTACAATATATATTTCCCGCCAAAATATAAGTAAACAGTAAAATTGCTTTTCTTCGAATTCAAAAACCCTTAAACTGTAAAAACTATTAATTTCGTTATTTTTGATATAATTATTACAATGATTATAGATATTTGTGTTCAACCCCTGTAAGGACGAATAGAATTTCGATCTTCTCTCACGAGTGTCCATATGGCCGATAAAAATTCAGAAAATGCTAAAAAAGAAAGCTGCATTACCGATATTATTACAGAATGAAAAACATTCTCGCTTCGAGCGCTCCAGTTTTCCGGAAATGCAGCTAAATGTTGGAATTATCAGGAGCATAAGGAAAATCAGCTCACGAACTGCATGTAAAATGCATTGATTATTATGCGTTCTTCATATTCAGAATTCTTATGTAACAGATAAGATGCATACTTTAGAGGCGCTTGCATACGAATATAAGTGACCTATTTGCAAGAAATGGTGCGCATGATGCGGACGAAACTTTGAATCTTGATAAAATCTGAAAGCATTTCATGGTAGGTATCTATCACATTATTTAAAAATATGTTTCCTTTGTTTTGTTTCCTTTTTCGGAAAACCATAATATTGATACAAGAGCTTGGTTTTCAATTAGGTTCGGGAAAAGCACCACCTATGACCGGTTTAGACTTTCACAAGTCTCGTCAGACAGGCTAGTCGATTTACGAAACATCTTTCAGATTTTTAAAACTTCTAGCAACACACTGCAGAGGGAATGCGAATTAACATCTTACCTTTTGTCAATAACGACTTTGATTCATATGGAGCGTGTGTTTCGGTTAGATTCGGGAAAGGTACCTATTAGCCTGTCTGACGAGGCTTGTGAAAGTCGAAACCGGTCACAGGTGGTGCTTTTCCCGAACCTAATTGAAAATCAAGCTCTTGTATCACAATATTATGGTCTTCCGAAAAAGAATATTGATTCGCAAATCATATAATATAGACCAAGAAACACCATGCTATTATTAAAGGGTACTATCGAGTACAAAATAGATATTTTATGCGGTTACTGCCTGCATTAAATGCCGTCCACATCAACGCCAGAATAAATTCTAGGTATAGTGCTCTTATAAGAAAATATATATGAGCACGCAACCCGCAACAATGCAAGTAAAATTAACGAAGACACGAAAACAGACAAAATCAAATTAAATCGAGGAGTACGTCAAGGGGATACAATACCGCCAAAGTTATTCACTATGGCTCTAGAAGACGTCTTCAAAAAGCTTCAGTGGGAACAAAAGGGGATAAAGATTGATGGATCATTTCTAAATAATCTACGCTTTGCAGATGATATCGTGATTATTTCCGGCAACTTATGCTAACTAATATTGCATCAATTGAATGAAGCTTTTAAAAGTATAGGGATGACAATGAACATAAGCAAGATCAAAACAATGAACCCCGACAATGCTCATATCAACATAGGCGATCAGATAGATGACAATGTCATAGAATACGTTTATCTAGGTCATACAATCAAACTAGGAAAAGAAAATCAAACAGTGGAGATAATTAGATGAGTGAGACTCACGAGGGATGCTTTCGGTAAAATACTGAAGAACAGTGACATCCCAATGACCCTGAAACGGGAGGTCTATGTACGGACAACGTATGGATTGGAGGCAACAACACTGACTCGACAGAGTGCTGATCGCTTGCCGGTGGCTCAGAGAGCTATAGAACGTGCTATGTTGGGGATTTCCCTTAGAGATAGAGTGATAAATCAAGAAATTAGAAGAAGGGCCAGAGTTATAGACGTAATATCACGAGAGGCCGAGTTAAACTGGAGCTAGGTAGGGCATGTTGCACGCCACAAGAGTAAAAATGGACCATCAGGGTTATACTTTGGCGACCCAGAGAAACAACGAGAAGTAGAAGTAGACCGTAAAGGCGCTGGATACATGATATCAAGGAAGAAGTAGGTCGAAGCTGGTTTCGGATAGCACAAGACCGACAGGAGTGTAAGAGACACGGAGAGGCCTATTTCCAAAAACGGATGGAAGAAGGCTGAAGATGAGAGGCTGTCTGCGAAGGAAGAGTCGATACATATCAAAATCGAA
>MU185174.1:82829-120595 GCA_016904865.1 Pissodes strobi
TCCAAAGCTTTAAGTTTATAAGTTAAGAGCTTAACATTAACACGATCGAATGCCTCGGAAATGTCAGTGTAAGCTACGTCTACCTGCAACCCCTCATCAAAGGCATTCAATATCGCTATATAGGTAGGCAACGTGGCAACATGGCGAACGAGAAGGATGCTGAAAATTTGCCGCATAAAAAGTCGATAATTTGTGTTTTCACTGCGATAAAAAAGTAGTTACAAGTGTAAAGTGTAAAAAGTGTGACCATCTCTTCCATCCAGCGTGCTTGCAGCAAGCAAGCGCCGCCAAAAAGGCCGTTTGCAAACATGCAATGGTTGACGAGTCTTCTACTGATGATCTTGAAGAATCAAATAAATTGGTGGAAATACGAGGAATGTTTCAAGAGCTAAGCCGTAAATATATCTCCATAGAGCTTAAGTATCAAGCTTTGAGGGAGAAAGTGGAAAAGCTGGAGGAAAACATCCCCGTTGACAAGAAGGTACAAAGTCCAAAATCCTCAAATCTCCAAAATACCAAGATTTCCGTTAAACAACCGGCAACATCGGGAACTCGTACCCGACAGAAATAAGCTGTCGCCAGCGCCACCGCCGCCAAACGGCGATCGAATCGGTCAGAATCAGCTGATATTGACATTTCTGTTATGGAATGGAAATCAATCATGATGTTTTTATCGAAAATCAAAATTAAATTTCCTCAGAAACAGTAAACATCCCAAAAAAGGTTGAAAGCCGCCAAAATGTCCAGGTAAACCCAGAGGAAACCCAAGAATCAGATTGACAGGTAGTCAAGAGAAAACCTAAATCCAAGCGCCCTGAGCCAATAAAGGGAATCAAAGAAAATGTCACAGAACTATCTGTTGCATTCCCCAAGACCCAGGCTTGGTTCTTTTTGTCTGGCTTTGAACCAAACACTGTGGGACTGTGGCTGATAAAATCCTGGATTATCTGAAATGTAATGGACTGGAAAATTGTGTATGTTTCAAAATGAAAACAAAAAATGACAAGTGGAGAAGTTCATTTAAATTAGCGGCTCCTGCCAAAAAAAAAGGGAGATCATGTCACCCGAGCTATGGCCTAGTGGTATTATTGTGAACCATTTTCTAAATCTAGAGAGACGCCCAACCACAAGGGAAGGTGTGATCCAAGCAACCAACACGAAGTAAGTCAAGAGTTCCACTTTATCCACCATAATGTTCAATCCATTGGAAATAGCCTTGACCAGCTTCAGTTGCTTGTGAATGAGCATAAGTGTGTTGCATTGGCCGTTACAGAGCACTAGAAAACTGAGGAACAATTGAAATGCTACAGCTTGTTGAACTAGGAATTGGCATCGTGTTACTGTCGACAAGAAAATCTACATGGTGGTTCTGCTGTGTATGCTCGTATTGGAACAACTTGGAAAGTAAGGTCAGATTTAATTGAGTATTCTGAAAATATTAATTTTGAATGTGCGGCTATAGAAATTTGTATAAATGATTTTAGGGTAGTGGTGCTGTCTGTGTACAGGACCCCTACTTCAGATGTTAATGTTTTTTTTGTCAAAAATTGAAATTATTTTAAATAAGCTTGTGGCTGAAAATGTCCTATTGTTTTTGGCAGCTGATTTTAATATTGATATAATGCATAGTAATCTTGACTCAGCAAATTTCTTATCTCTTTTGGCTTCTTTTAATGTTTTTCCCAGTATTTTTGAATTTACCAGAATAGCGGGTTCGTCAAAATCCTGCATTGTTAATATTTTTTCAAATCTTAATTCTGCTACAGCTAGAATTTTGCACACACATCTATCTGATCATACTGGTCAGAAGTTGACTTTTAATGTTCCTGGAATAACACCACATAATATTATCAATTGTAGAGTCTTTAACAATGACGGTAAGCAATGGTTCACTCAGCTACTTTCTGAGGAAACTTGACAGACTCTTTTTGATGCAGAGGAGTTTGATGTTGACTGTCAATGGGGGAGATTTGTGAGGGTATTTCTTTTTGCTTTTAATTGTTGCTTTCCGGTTAAAAATATGCGTCCCGGGGCAAAGGACAAAAACTACTATAACTCGCTAATGGTTATAGAATGTAAGCGGGAACTGGATGTCCTCTTGGTGTTGAGTAGAGCTGATGATAATGAATGTAAGTGTAATTACAATATTATTTTACATGAATCTAAAAAAGAATATTATGCCAACAAAATTCTAAATAGTGAAAACAGGTCAAAATGCACTTGGCAGATTGTTAATGAATTAAAGGGTAAGAACCAACCACAAAAGGACTTTGGTATACCAGGTGATCCATATCTTGTTAGTAACAAAGTAAATAAGTATATGGTTGAAGAAGCACAAAATCTGGTAAATAAGTTACCTGAAAATAATTCAGAACATAACATAAGAAATATTCCACATTCCATGTTTCTGACACCAGTAACCATTTCTGATATTTTGGAAATAATACATAATCTCAAAAAAAAACAAAAAGAGTTCAGGGTATGATGAGGTTTCTGTCAATCTTATTAAATGATGCTCTGAGCAAATTGCTGCCTCTTTATGTTACATGATAAATAATTCTTTTAAACAGGATATTTTTCCAACAAACCTTAAATTAGCCATAGTCAAGCCCTTATATAAAAAAGGAGATCTTACTTTGCCCGAGTCTTACAGGTCAATAAGTCTTCTTTCTTCTTTTTCAAAAATACTCGAAAAGGCAATGTGTCCTCGTTTACTGAGATTTTTTCATCATTTCAAATTAATTACTGAAAGGCAACATGGCTTCTTAGCGGGAAAGTCTATAAACAGCACTGTGTTTGATTTTGTAAATGAAATTGTGGATCATCTGGAAAGCAAGAACGTGGCAATGGGTTCATTCTTGGATCTCTCAAAAGCGTTCGACTGTCTGAATTATGATATATTGTTAAAAAAATTAGAATTGTATGGAGTCAGAGGCTCACCACTGAGGTGGATAGAATGATATCTGAAGGGTCGCTTGCAGAGGCAGAGGGTCTTAATCCGTAAGGATGGATGTAACTATTATTCAGAGGACAGGCCGTTGGTTTTGGGTGTTCCGCAGGGTAGTGTTATAGGGCCATTTCTCTTTATTATTTACATAAATGACCTGCCTAGTGATGTAGCAGACAGGAATGTATCTCTTGTAAACTTCGCTGATGATACGAATATATTAATTGGTGACACAACTGTGGACAGAACCCTGAATGTGGGAAGACACTCTCTAATATCTGCACAAAGATGGTTTAATCGAAATGGTCTCATACTAAATGCCAGCAAATCAAATTTGGTTTTATTTAGAACAAAACAATCTCTGCTGCCCTATCCAGATAGTGCCGTATTGCTTTCACAGGTGGTGCCTATTTCAACGGAGGCAAAATTCTTGGGTGTTTATATAGATTGTCACCTCATTTGGGAGAAACAAATTGATTATGTGGTAAAAAAGCTAAACAGCTGCTGCTATATGCTTAGAACCTTAAAAAAGTACCTCGACTTAAAAGCTCTACTAATTAGTTATCATGCAAATTTCAATTCTATCATGAAATTTGGAATTCTCTTTTGGGGTGGTAGTGTGAATGCATCGAGGGCTTTTATTGTGCAAAAAAGGGCATTAAGGATAATATTGGGTATGGACTGGCTTGATTCATGCAGAGGAGTTTTCAGAACACATGGTCTTCTCACATTAGCAGGTTTGTATATATATGAGTGTGTGACTTTCTTGTATAATAATAAGCATCTCTTCCAGAAATATTTACCAAATCATGAACATAATACCAGATCTGTTAACTATAATATACCACCTCATAAATTGAGTCTCTTAAAGCACGGTCCTCTCTACTCATGCATTGAATGTTATGATCGCCTTCCATTGTCAATAAGGCAGATTAAAACAGCCATAGGTTTTAAGAAAAATGTAAAAAGTTCCTTATCGAGTTAGAACCTTATACTGTTGCTGAGTTTTTATCTTGTGAATGTTCTATCATGTAATAATTTTAATGAGTAGTAATTTAGTAATTTTAGTTCTTTTAATGTGTATGAATTTTAATTAATTCTAGTAAATTTACAATTTTAATGTGTGGTAATGTTAGTTTTTTATAACTTTGTAGTGGCATGTTTTAATTTACCTAATTTAGGATTGCTTTTAGATTAAAATTTTTTTTATTCCATTTTTTGACGCCATTTCCTAAATACTATGTTTTTTTTTTAAATGTAGTTTTTTTGACTTTTGACTTTTGAATATATACTCCTCCAGGAGTGTGGTTGTGGATCTTCCCGACACGACACCAAGTTGCTCTGGAATAATAATAATTTTAATTGGGAAAATAATTTTATCGGAAACAATAGATTCAAAAATCTTTGAAAAACATTATATTTTAGAGATTGGCCGATAATTATCAATCAATGACCTATTGCCACTTTTTAAAATAGGTGTAATAATAGTATATTATTTTATATGGAGGAAAAGTGATACTTTTCATGGCGCGCTCGTGTTTAACAGCCGAACGGAGTGAGGCTGGTAAGAGAGAGCAAGCCATGAAAAGTAAGTTTTCCTCCACATAAAATATGCTGTTTTTTCTTCAAATGTCGACAAATTAATGCAAAAATATCTCTCTTTAATAGTAATAATAATAATTATTATCAAAGATAAGTTGGTTTGCAAGTAGGCTTAGACCGGTATCGGTGAATAGGCACAGGTCGTTGCTATAGTAATGTAACATAAAGCTGTCAGTGGACACTGTCAACAATAATAATTTTTTTAAAATTGCGTCTCCGATTGCGTTTTAATTCCGTATTGATAAGCAGTTATTGAGTAAGTTCGATTAAGTTAATAACCAATTTGTTCCTAAATTAGTGATTTTTAGAAATGCAGTGCACAAATTGAGTGATAAATACAAAGTTTAGTTTAATAATTCTTGAGTTGTTGACGCTTGCTTTGTTGTTTGTTTGTATCTATGTTGCTATGGTAACACTTTTACCTCCGCCGGCGGAAAAGTGAAAAGTAAAGCTCCGGCGGAGGAAAAACGAAACTTCACGGCCGCCTACACAGTCGAGTAATGACGGATTTACTGACGTTTGAAGAAAAAGGTTTTTTTCCATTCCTCTGGGAAAATAACACTCAATAAAGACAGACTAAAAATATTGCCCAAGACAGGAGATAATACACAACGATGTGCAACAATTTATATGTAAAAATTAGGAAATAAGTATCCACTAAACTTCGCTTAGCTTATTCCCATGGCAGCTGGTACTTCTAAATTGTCGTCAAAATGCTAAACTTCGGTAAGGATTTACTGAACAAAACAAATATAAATATAGCCGCACCAAGTAAGGAGAGTTGAGCTCAAGTCTACAGTTATCGGGGCGAGAAGTTAAATAATAGGGTTTAAATAGTTTTAATTAATTTTCTGCAATGGGCTTGCAAGCAGATACAATAAACTTAGCATAAATAACCTAAACGCCCTAATTGTATAGCATATTTGTAGGTATTAACGAGAATGAAAGCGAAATAATTGGCAAGGCTTTAGAGGACTGCCCTTTACAAAAATTAACACTAGATAAGATTGAGAACTGAACCTCAGTATCTCTTGAAGTAATCTTTCAGAATATACTTCTCGGTAATTGTCTTCAGAGTTCTGTCTAGAAAAATTTAAGGTATTCGCACGATAGAGCATGAACTAAATTATAGATATAGGTAGGGCTAACACTCGCCGATACCTTCAGCCTTCTGTATGTGAAAAGCTACTGGACTGGACTCCAGTGTAGATGGACGAGCTAGGTGAACCTTTCAGCTGGGAAGATCAGTTTCTCCACAAAACTCTCGGCCTGGTCCACTTCGGATAAGACGGCGAACTCCTGCTCAAGGAAAGAATTCCCTAGAACAAATGGGCGTCAGTACCTCGGTAAGACCCTGGTGAAATGATAAGTAGCCATGCTACTAAAAAGCACATGGGTCGAACCTACTTTTTAAAATAAAAGGGTATCACACCGCCTTTCATACGGGGTTTCACAACCGCTTAGTCGGTATTCTAACAAATGATACACGTTACTACGCCTCGTAAATCTAACAAAAGAACTAACTGGTGACCATCTACTATGAGTTAAGACTTAATCGCCACGAGGCACCGTCTCGGAGGTAAGTCCAATTGAGAACAGCGCGTCAATTTTAACTTCCTTCGATATATCCTATTTTCATGCGCATCTTCGGAAGGTGCTCTCGGCTCTAGCTCGCTGTCAAACGGGTCGGATTACTGAAATCCACTCGTAGTAGTAATGTTGTGACAATCGATACCACTATTTAATGGCTACACAGAGCAATTCGCGATATTATATTCAGATACAATTACAACGTTACAGACTTTAAAAACATGTCAAGGAACTTTTATTTGCCAGTTTATCTAAACATAAGTTTTTAGTCACCTTTAATCTTAAGTACATTTCGTTTACTTCAAGTATTTCCCCCTATCTTTAACACAAGCAAAACTTTTGCGCCTACATGTTGTCAAACTCGTCCTGCGATCTCGTTTGACAATTTTCACGTCGCGTGCAAGAAATTTTTTGCACTTATTACATAAATAACTATCAAAAATTGTGTCTCTGTCTGTACTAAGCTTAATGATTGAAATGGACAGGCAATGTAAGGAGAAAACCGCAGAACGCATTATATGAATCTGATACAGTATTTTCAAAAATGCTCCTCCCTTTCGTGAGATTAAGTAAGAAAATATATTGTCCCCCCTCGTTTTCGGGTTCATTTCTAGATTTGCAGATATTAAAATTAATGATTTAGAAAATGCGAAGGGTGGATTCCTCGGTGTCGAACATATAAAAACCCAATTCCTCCTAGATTTACTTAATGTTCTTTTATTTGACTCCCCCGACTTTTCACTCGGCCGTGAAAAACCGTCCCCTAAAAATAAAACATTAAAGGTAATCACAAACAACGACTCCCCAAGTGGCCCGAAATCTTTTGGGATTACTACTTCCCTGCGGTGCACCTCTCCATTGGCGGCGAGGCATTTTTTTTGTCTTAAAGCTAATGAGAACACTGAGAGATATCTTGGAAAATGATTATTATGTATATTCGTTTTTCCGTAGAAATTATTTTTATCACTTTTGAATTGGTTGATTATGGATTTTATGGCGTAACGACATTTATTACAAATAACCGCGTTTCCGCTTTTACTAACTGCCCCTTTCAATTTGCTACTCAGCCAATTTTATCATATTTTAAAGACTGAACCCAGAATAAAATTGACCATGATTGAATTTTGGCTTCTATTTGCTCTTTTTCCCTTACTTATCTAGTTACGCCGCTTAGGTTATCCCCTTTTTAACCCCCTGCCAAAGCATCCTCTAGAAAGGACCTTTCCCTTTAGTTGACGTCCACTTTCTGGTCAGTTCCACTGACTGAAGACCCTTCCTATGCGGTCCAGGAAAGAATAAATTACAGGACCGGAACCAAATGATTTTGCAGAGGATAAAATACTATGGCAATTTGTATATAAAAATATAACCGTCACTGCTCTTTCTTATGACTTAATAAATCTTCAATAATATAGAATATGTGTGCTTTGGTCGAGTAACTAGACCCAAATCTCATTCCTATCAGTATCTTACAGCTAGCAGATAATTTAATGCCACAATAATTTAGCGCATATTGTAACACGATTCGTTAATTGCTTAACAAACGGTCCATATGCCAGGTTCACTTAGCGGTTTTAATTTTATTTAAAGGCGTGGGTCGAAGAGTTGGCAGTCAGGCGAAGGCGCCACTAAATATGAGTATATCAATGATTTTTGCGTATTTAAATCAGGGCAGTAAAATTTAGAAACCTGCCCTAGATAAGAATATCATGAAATTTAGAATAAACGTAAAGGCACTTTTGATACTAAGTTACCAAATTAAACATCTGGATTCCAATTAAACTATTTATTTAAATCTTAAATGGTTTCATAAGCACTCTAAGGGCAATTAATTAAGTTGAGTTTATGGTATCGCCCATAAACTAATGAGAAAATTTGTATATCGCCCAGATTGTCAGACTAGTATGTCAAATTAAACTAAGTTTTTAAGTTTTAATCTATGGCCTATATCCTTAAGCTTGCTTAATTCCTGTTTGGAAATAGCTTCACTAAACCTTGAATTCCTGAGGTTCTGACCAATCGCAGTTAGCCATAGAGTACCAAAAACAAGCAGTACCTACTCAACAAACTAATCTAATCGCATGGCAGCAATAAGCCGGTAAGTATCTACAGGGAAACACGAAGTGAGCTCATTTCGGGGGCTGCCGTTAGGCGAAAAGTCAAAGTTGTAAGTTACAGTTAAATAAAACAGTTCATTTCTTACGTTTAAACAGCAACAGCCTTATAACCTTACAGATTTTCGTCTCGTTAGGTCATGTGTAGAATGTTCAGCCAGTGGCTTGTCGTTTTGGTACTATGGAGAGTATTTATCGCCCTGCATAACATAAATGACATCAAAGTCGAACTGAAGAAAACATAGCTAATGTCTTGGCTTATGTGAAATTTAATCCACAAATTAGCTTCAGGGTAATTTTCCGAAACTTTTGACAGAAGAAGGACAAGGTACTATAATTATTATAATACCCTTAAATAATTTAGAAGAATGTGAATAATTATTCATATAACAAGCTCAAGTCGAAATAATGAGTATTTTGTTTTTCTCATTAAAAAGAAGGAAAATATCATTAGAGTGGGTTGGGATTTCCAGTTATTTGCAAAAAGTTCAGTAATGGAAAATCTGAGCTTGAGCCAAAGCGGTATCCAATATTAATTTATATATTACGTTAAAAACGATTGAAGACAAAATTGGACACCAAATGGTAGCTGAATTTCAATTTTTGTTTTTAAATAGCACTTTTTTAATGTGGCATGATCTCAAGAAAAATTCAAAAAAATAATCAGGAAACACCCCAAGAAAACAATCAAGAAGTAGTGCAAAAATATAATAATGAAATACTAAAGCAAATGGAAGAACAAAAATCTGAAGAGACTAAGAACAAAACCACTGTAGATCCGCTATTTGCAACTGCCTGAGATCCTTGTCTACCTCCGACTTCTCACAATACATGTTTGTTTATAGTAATCACATCATTTGCATCTGATTACAATTTACCATTTGATGTCCCATCGTCGTTCAAAGAGGCATTGTTTTGGTCTAATAACATTGTTAGTACGAAAAAATGGCAATTCATAAAAAAAATACCGTCGATAGTCGTCACATCAGCATCATGGTAAAAGTACCAGAAAAGTTGATAAAAATGAAGAAGAAACACCTAAGCAATATTGAAAGCAAAAATATACTTGAAAGCCAAAATTAAAAGGTTGAAAGAGTAAAAAAAGCGAATTTTTGATGAAGGTGAAAATATAATAAACAAAACAATTATTAAAGAAAAATAGTTGAAGATTCTCGGAAAATCCCGATTCAAAAATTAACCAAATACGGTAAAAAACTGCAGTTTCAACTGTTCAATAAAGAAGAAACGGTTTTATAAATCTCGAAATACTTAAGCTGCTCTACCATGTTTCACGTCCTTTATAGAGGCCCGAATTCGAGTTAAAAACTGTAAAAAACTGCAATCAATATAAAATAATCGTTTTTCGAGAAAAGGGTGATTATTTTCGAATTCAGCAGATTCCAAAGCAAAATTATGGTAGAAGAAAATGTAAGTCCTTGTGTCGATATGGAATTTTCTTCATCTTCCTTTGAAAAATAAAGTTTTTAAAATATATGAGACTGCTCTTATAAATTCGACAGCGTAGAAGAAGAAAATATCATTAGTTTTTCTCTAGTCGGTTCAGATTGCCAATTAATAACAAAAATGTTGCGAAAAACCGCTCAAAACAGCAGACTCGCGGAAAATCACGATTCAAAAGTTAACCAAATACGATGGAAACTGCGGTTTGCATTGATCAATAGAAAGGGAATGGTTCTATAAATTTTCAAATATTGAAGCTGTTCTACCATGTGTCACACTCAATATGGAACCTCGAATTCGAGTTAAAAACTATAAAAATATTTAAAAAAAAATCATATTCGAGTTCAGCAGGTTTGAAAATAGAGTTATACTGGAAAAAAATTATTTTTTTTTCCAAAAATTTTAAAAATCAATATGTCGATAGAGAATTTACCAAAGACATTTAACCCAGAAGAGGCGTAACAAATGGTTATGTGTTTTCACCCAACATGGAGACACATTCTAAGGTCGATCGATAGACGTAGCGTTGCCAAATTTAAAGTTTACCAGTTAGTGTCGGAAATGACTCTGGAAATAGCAAATAAACTAATAAAAAAGGAGACACTATTGATTTGTTTTTTCGATGCTGTCACCATAATCACATACTTTTTTCATAACGAATTATAACACTAAATAGCCATTTTCTTCGTTTTTGATCCATCAAAAACCGGTTCTGAAGTTCCGACATGTCGATCTGACAATGCCCTCCCTTGGTTCCGCCTTGTTTTACACGCAAAAAATTTATAGTATGCGCGTAGTAAAGTAGTGCACCAATAGAATGAGAGCATTGAGAGTCGTTGACACTAAAGACAGTAAATGAAATACAGCAGTACAGTGGCGGGGATTATCAGACATTTAATAAATGTCTTTGTATATTATATACCTACTACTGGTACTTCCGGTGTTTAAAATAAATAAAATATATATTTTTAAGTAGGTCTGATTGTTTATTAAATTTATACAACAGTTTAATAAAACTTACACTATTTACTAGTTTGGCAAATCTAAATGAACCAATTACAGACAATTTGATTTATGTACGCTAAATGACCTCATGTTCTACAATTACTAAAAAATACTCTAGATTTAATACTTCTTTACTAGATAAACCAGTTTATTTAGCAGATTTTTGTCAGTGTAGTAGTATTTATAATGAAATGAAGATATATCTTTATTAGGTATTTAATGAAAAAAAAAATCGTTATGAGGCTATATTTTTGATATATGTAGTCATTAACTAGTTAATTGTCATATTTATATGTTTAAAATAAAATTTGTATGTTTTACTTCTTTTTTATTTGCCCCAAAAATAATGAAAACTAATATATTTTTATGCTAGCAGTGGGATTATTTAATTTTTCTTTTAACCACTGAGAGCTGGAAAAGCCCATGTGTCACAAAAACATTTAATTGGGGATAAAATTGTGTATTTTCGGTGTCTCATAAGTTCCGTATTCAAATTTAAAATTATTTAGGAATAAAGTTTTGGAAGTTTTATTTAAATATTTGCTGCTTAATAGTATATTATGCAATGACCATTCAATATCACATTCGCCTACGGCTCATGTCATATTCTCATGCTCGGCTCTTAATAGCCGTTAAATGTGAGTTGAATATACTATTTTTTTTTGCGACCATTAACCCTGAAACATATTAAGCCCATATATAAAATGTTTGTTAGGTTCTGAGTCAACGTCTCTAGCATCGACTGTAAAATGAATATTGGCATAATTTTTTAAGTGGCATATAGAGCAAGGAAAGCTCTCTTAAACAAGATTAAGTATAATAATTATACTTAATCTTGTTTAAGAGAGCTTTCCT
Source organism: Pissodes strobi (assembly GCA_016904865.1). NCBI lineage: Eukaryota > Metazoa > Arthropoda > Insecta > Coleoptera > Curculionidae > Pissodes > Pissodes strobi. The sequence goes on from MU185174.1 coordinate 94,404, forward strand.
TGCTCTATATGCCACTCCTGCTTGGGCTAACGGAATTAATTATTAATTCCGTTAGCCCAAGCAGGAGTTATCAGCAATAAAAAAAGTAAATCAACCTTTCTTAACTACTTGGAAAATTTCCAAGGATTGCGATGATAATATTTAAAATATCTCTTCACATTCAAAAAACTTGAGAAAAATACCCTTTTTTTAATGGCTGTAGCAGTTACGCCCCTGGCCGCCGTTTTAGGAAATTGAAAATAATTTCCAGCAATCTCTCGTGGCCACTTTTGCTAAAAAATTTCGCAAGCCATACGACTAACGCTTTTTGAGATACTTACATTACATATTCGACCAAAAACCTTATTCGAAAAATAAAATCTCTCAAATTCGGACCTGAATACTGGACGCAGGGCTCTGTCTGACAAGCGACGCCCGAAACCCTAAACACCCCCAAACAGACAGGCCATTATACGGGCCCCCACAAACACTATAACTAACATACACGCTCCTCGCAAAATAGTGGAGAGAAGCAATATGGTCAGCAAGCCCTAAGCCATAAAATTAATACCTTTATTCTATTAGAAAAGAGAAATTTCTAAATGTTTCGTCCGTAATGCTGTTAATGACAGTCGAAATGTGCCTAATTTAGTAAATGGTCTCCCCCGCCCCAGTTTAGCAATAATTTATTGGCGAGTGTAACTGATTTTGGCAGTAACAGAGAAAAATACTTTGGGATAGGTAACGCGCAGTTAAAGTTAATCACTTCTGATATGATCGAGCTATTACTTTGAACATTTTCACTGTTTTTATTTTAGAACTGGATTTGTGAAGAGATTCGTATATGATATGCGATCCGGTCCTTTTTTATACATACTACATAAACAGAACTCAATAAGTTCAACGCAATTTATTAACTTACTTCGTTTCAATGCGAATATTGATTTTTTAGTCTACTCAAAAAGATAACAAATCAGAAAAGTGTTGAAACTTCTTTGCTCATAAGGTAGTTAAATCTCACGTTGGTAATATTTACTTGCTTTGTTCGGTTGCTATAGCAGTTCCTACAAGAAGTATCAGGTTTCTTAAAATCACTCGCCAACTTTTCTCCTACACCAATCTAGATTTAAATTATGGCCCATTGTCACAAAACTATAAAGCATCAGCCCTATTCAAGCATATAACGCGGGTGAAACTGGACTTGAGTAAAATTGTGGTACCCTTGTAGCGATGATTGGAACTTTTAACGCACTCGAAAACTCATTTTCACCATTATTTCTGCCAAAAAATCGCAAATCGTTAAAATGTAGATCATCGGGAGTTAAAGGAGAAGTAATACCATTCAGGTGGGTAAACAAATATGTATTTTTAAAGTAGTCCAATATTTGATTGAACACGTAAGACCATCAGGAGAATATCCTAATATCCAGTTCTTGCTTTAATGGATAACCACGAGAGTCATATATCTCTGGACATTATTAAGTTCGCTAAAAAGCATAACGTGCAGTTTCTTACTTTACCGCCGCACTTAAGCCATAAGCTCCAGCCTTTGGATACGTATATTTATGGGCCTTTGAAGCGCTATTATAAGAATGAATGCAACAAATTGCTATCTAAAAATCCTGGACACAGAATACCTATTTATGAGACAAATGAAATATTGGGACAAGCATACTCACATGCTTTCAGTATAAGCCAGTGGCGGTTCGTGGCTTTACCGTCCTGACAGAACCTACACAGGGTTTCATCCGCCAGGCCTATCAGACTCATATTTTTCTTTAGTCGGCAGTGTCCTCTTAGTAGTCCCACTATGATTCTTATTGACTTCCGATTATAACAAGTCTGCTGTTAATTTTGCCAAAGGTTTGCTGATGAAATCTTTGGCATGTCTATGTCTCGGTAGATTAAGCCATCACCTCTGGGACGCTTCTTCTATCCCTTTTTGAATGGATGTCTTGGCTATGGGCCTTGCGACTCCCCAAAATGGTTCTGTTCCTGATAGTGGCTGAGACGAGCCAGATAATTCGTCTGCCATCTCGTTGTCTCCATGGCCTTCCTGTCCTGGCACCCACGCCAAGGGCACTTTTCTATTAAGCCTTCCCATTTCGTTCAACAGATTTATACAGTCCAATACTAACTCTGATGTTACTATATTGGAAGATACTGCTTTGATTGCTGCTTGGCTATCGGAGTAGATAACGACTGTCTTGTTGCTCACCTCCTAACCATTTCCTCTATACAGAGGATAATAGTTGTAATTTCCGCCTAAAGTACTGTGGCGAGTGTGCCCATAGGTATCGAGATTTTGCTCTCTCTCCTTGGTTTGTAGGTTCCGGCTCCTATTCCTTGGTCGGTTTTCGAGCCGTCTATGTACAAGACTATGCCTGCTCTTATGGGTGGGCCTCTTATCCATAGGTCTCTTGGTGGTATTTGTGTTGAAAATGTCCTTTCAAAGCTATACCGCGGAGTGGAGCGGTCCGAGGGCATGCCTAGGATTTTATCTTCCTTAATCTCGCAGCATAGTTTATTGTTTTCGATGCCGTGTCCTCTTATTAGTGGTGTTTGGCCTTGTGTTAGTCTGTAACAGACCGATTTGGCTTCGCCTTGTATGAGAACATGGAATGAGGGTAGATTCAATAATACCTCCATCGCTGCTGTTGGCGTTGTGCTCATGGCTCCGGTAACACAGAGGCAAGCTAGTCTCTACCCCATTTAGCCTTCTCATCCCCCCTACCAGTCTGGTTTTCGTCCACCAGGCGATTGGTCCATATGTTATCATGAGTCTAGCCACCCTTGTATATAACCATAGAGTAATTTTCGAGTTCAATCCCCAGTTTTTCCCACACATTCTTCTACATATACCTAGAGCCATTGTGGCATAAGTTTTTGATTAAAGATGACTCCCAGGTATTTGGCCTCTTTGGAGAAGGGTATAACTTCTCCAGCTAGCCTCATTTGCTTCAGCCCTACTAAATCTCTCCTTTTGGTGATTGCCACCACTGTTGTTTTGTGTGGATTAACTGACATTTGTTTTTCTCTGCACCAGGAGTCTACAATGTTAAGGGCTCTTTGGCTTCTTTCCGATATGGTGCCCGTCAATTTTCCTCGCACCCCAATCGTCAAGTCATCTGCGTAGCCCAGGCAGTGAAAGCCTTCCGGCTGAAGTTTTTGGATTAGACCATCCACTAGAATGGCCCATAGTAGTGGGGATAATACTCCTCCTTGCGAACATCCTTTCCCGACTGCTGTTTTAAGTGTTGCATCGCCATAGGTGGATACGATAGTCCTATTTTCGGATGGATCGATCCATTGACGGATGGTTCCTGGGACTTCAAGGGCTCTTCCGATCGAATCTGGTGACGCGTGGTTTAAGGCGCCTTCCATATCGAGAAAAGTGTCTAGTGCTATTTCTTTGTTTTTTATGAATTTCGATAGCAGCCTACTCAAATCGTCTAGGGCTAAGTCCGTAGATTTTCTTGCTTGGTATGCATATTGACAGTTGCTTAGCGGGTTGGCCTTTAGAGCACTATCTCTTACGTACCTATCGATTAACCTTTCAAGGGTTTTCAGCATAAACGTCGATAGGGTGATGGGTCTCAATGACTTTGGTGTCAGGTCCGGTATCCTGCCTACCTTCGGCACGTATATTACCTTCACCTGTTGCCATTTTGTAGGTATGAATCCCCAAGCTATACAGCCTTTAAAGATCTTACAGAGAGATTTGACCAAACTATCCTGTCCTCTCTGTAGTATATCTCATCTAACCCCTGCGATTTGTACGGCTGGAATTGGTTTACTACCCATCTGACCTTAGACGGCGTTATGATGTCCGCAGCTAGCATCCAATCTTGCTTTGTTGGCCTTCTTTTAGGAGGCTCTTCGAGCACTGTGGTTTCCGTCATCTGAATTGACGCTGGAAAGTGGGCTTTAATGAGAAGCTTCAGACTTTCCTCGCATGTTTTTGTGTATTCGTTGTCTTCTGCTTTCAGGAGTTCGAGTCGGTTTGTAGAGTTTCCTTTTGCTAGCAACTTGTGTATCTTTGCACAGGTGGTGGTCTCGTTTACCCTTTCGCAAATTATCCTCCATGAAACTCTTTTTGCCTTGAGGATTTCTTTGTTGTATTCCGTAAGGACTACCCTATATAGGTCCCATTCATGTGTCCTCTTGGCCTTTGTGAACAGCTTTCTTACGGTCTCCCGAAGCTTATTAAGCCTATCCTTCCACCAGACTGCTTTAACCCCTTGTTTCCAAGTCTTTTCTGGGCTGTTTTCATGGTATGCTGTAGCAACTGCTTCCGTCACCTTTTCGACTGCCGTCTCCAAACCTCTCGTGTCTTTTGTATCTACTGTGATTCCTTGGAGACCTTCGCTGAGGGATTGTAAGTATCCTTCCCAGTTTGTGTCTCTTGGATTTCTGAACAATACTTCTTTGAGCACGAGAGTCTTTATGTCAAACTCTATGTGCCTATGATCTGAGCACGATGGTTCTTGTGGTAAGTGCCAGTTGACAATTTTTTCAAATATCCTATTTGTACAGATGGTCACTTTCAGGACCTCTCGTTAGATTGCGGTGATGAAGGTGAGAAAAGCTATTTCTAACCCTGCTGGAAAAATGAATTGGTGTAGTAACTCACCTCTAGCGTTTGTCTCCGTGCTGCCCCATAGAACGTGGTGTGCGTTCGCGTCGCACCCGGCTACTAGTTGTAGTTTCCTTTCAACGTAGTAGGGCATAACATCCTTTAGGACCTGCGGTAGACACGGTTTCTCCTCTCCAGGGAAGTAGGCGCAACATACTATCCAGCTTATGAGCCCCCTCTTCCGTGGTGGTTGCAAATATAGCTGTAACAAAAACCCCGGAGCATTGCCCCGGAATTAGTGTACAATTAACTCTATTACTGTAAATTATGCAGGCCCGTGGTCTTTTAGCCGACCTGTCGTACAATAATTTACCTTGTTTTGTTGTTAGGCCAGCCACTTGGCCACCGTGTAACCAGGGCTCTTGCAGGAGGGCGATGTCGATGCGTTCTTTTTTAAATCTCCGGCATAGCGTGGCTGAAGCAGCCTTGACATGCTGAAGATTTACCTGCAAGACCATTATTTCTCCACTAATTTTATATGTGTATGTTCTGGGTGGGTGCTCTGTATTTTCCCATACTGTTCCCACGAGTAGCTAGGGAAGTGTGGGTCGACCTGATCAGAGCCCCGCATAACTAGGCAAGGCTAGTTACAAGGAGGTGTCGCCCAGTGTCTCCAGGGGAACGTTAAAAACCGCGCTGCTTTATCCCGGCGGCCATGCAGTCCTCGACACGTTGCCTTACATCTTGACTTTGGAGAGTTGGTTCACGGCAGGGTTTTCGCAAAGGCTTTTGGGAGCTTTTGAGTTTTGAGCTCTTTCACCCTACTTATAGCCACTGCTAGCCCGATCCGTGAAGACCGGGCCATTCCCCCCATCCACCACGCGGGGAGGACGCGCCTAGTAGCCACTCAAGGCCCAGGGAAAAATGACTGGACAAATGCCTCTTCCAAGTTTGCCAAAAACCTTGAGAAACATTGATGTACCTCCATACACTCATCAGAAGCAAATCCTCACTCACACAAGGAGACCAGATCAAAGAACCTCTCAGAGTGATTGACCTACATATCCTGCTGAGCCGAGTCACCTCACCCGTCTTTCCGTCAATATCCAATTGCAGCTCCTGCCCCAGATGATCAGATATACCAGGATCTAGAGTTCCGGATGCAAAAGAATCAGTACTAAAATTAATAAATATATTATCCAAACATGCCTCTAATCTTGTGTTGTTGTTTATATGTTTGTATAAAACCATAGCTCTGTCCCTGGCGGGTCCGTGTTATAATGCACATTAAAATCACCCACCAAAATATTTTTTGTATGTAATCCTATTTTGTTTACATTTTTCTTCAGTGTACTAAGAAATATATGAAGACTACCTATAATAACGGCTGCAGATGGGTATGGGTCTTAAAATAAAATGAATAATCCTGCTAATCGAAACTGTGACCAGATCCCGATTTCTCATCCTAAAAACCCTCGCGCACTAACATAAATATCTGCAACAAATTAAAAAAAAAAAAAAAATTTGTGATGCTCGGAAACTATCAAGTTTTAGTTTAAGATAAATTGTGCTATATCTTCATATTTTAGACTAAGGAACTTCTACTTGCATTTTGTGCAGGCATTCTAAAGGCATCCTATATATATCATCATATACTTTTGCTGTATTTTATTTTTAGAAATCTATATTTTACAAAGGCACCAACCAATTAATTTTATAATATGAAATAAGGAACTTTATTATGTTCTTTTACTCAAACCCGCTGTTTATAAATCTATTAAAACAGCTGCTAAAGCCAACTGAACTAAAATAATAACTAATTCATTATGCTCGTTCATTCAAAATGTCATCCTATTATGCTAAATATATCTTACAATCTTGGACTATTTGGCAAAGATAGACAAGACGGTATTTCATAAGGCAGTTGTGCAAGCCATTATGAAGAACACAATCATTCAGAAAAATTGCACTGGAAAGCTTGCCAGAAACTCATTTGTATTTATTAAGTATAAGTATTCAGATGACGATCTTGCCAAGATAATAAAGGCGCACATAACAAATATAAAATTTGCTGCTGTTATTATGATTTCGTCAGCTCATATTTTCAAAGAAGACAGCGTTTTTTGCTTGCAAGTAATCAATCTCTTCGCGACCATTGCGCCTGATACAGGTACATGTCCCAATAAAATATATAAAAACATAACGCGAAATTAAAAGACATATACCATATCCAGAGCTAATAAGCAAATAATTAACGAAATGCTACAGCTATATAGGTATGCTTTATCGCAAGTTTTCAATCTGGAAGTAGTATCTCAATTAAATTATATCAAAAGGTACGAGTGACGAGAATGAACCTATAACAATAAAAAGAAACACCGACCCTAAGGAAAAACCCTAAACATATATTGCACTTTCCAGAACTAATTTAAAACCCTGCTGCGAAACACTTTCCATAAAAAGCCAGCAGGAGCGCAATGTGAAAGACATGGCGGCCCATTTGGCACATCTGCTGCCCGCAAGACAATTGCGTATACATTTATAAGAAGCCGGTTGCATGGGAATATGATGGATATTGTGAATTTCAAATGCAAACCCTCCGGCGATATTTCAGACTCTGCAGTAATATTAAAAGTAAGTTTCCTGAATTAAAGATGGGAATTCGAGATATAAATTGCAGGCTTGGTTTTATTGAATTTGTGCATATTTGGCATTATGCTTTAATCCGGAAAACATCAATTCGGTAAGATTTTTTATCATATAAATTACGTTATAACTTGTATTGGATGAAGAGTTATAAGCAGTAAGATTTGGTAATCGGATGTCGCGGTCAATACAGTCGAAAGCCTTGCTTAGATCGTAGAATAAATCAAAGTTATAGTGCTTGTCATGAAATTTTTTCATATGGTTCATCTAAGTTACTCATGTTCCGAATTTCATTGAGAGTGCCTTGTGAACAACTGCTAGTTTAGTCTTTAGTGATAAAACGAAGATAATACACAGGGTGGCCCAACAAAAACTTTACACCTCGATTTTCACTATTTAAAATGAAAGTCTGGGAATACGCTTGGACCTGTCGATATATGATTTTTGAGAGATAATATTTTTTAGTGTTTTCAACCCATCAACTTCAACCCCTAAGCAGGGCTGATTGTTACCTTCAAGATTTTTAATAGGAAGGATTATAAAGTGATACCACATTTTAGAGGTATTTTTACTCGAATTCTCACCTCCAAGTTTGAAGTGGCTGCTATTATGTGGATTAAAATTAATTAATCACAAGAGCTACAGACTTCAACTTTTAAACTGAATTGTTTTGGCGCGAGCGAGTTTCACTCCTAAAATTGGAACGATTTCATTATCTCCATTTTTTTTTCTTAAAATAGGTAGATACGAAAGAAAATCTTTACTTACTTTTTTGATCAGTTTATTTGCTGGAAATGACCGCCATTTACCCCCAATAAGTGCAATAAAATAAATTTTGTTCAAAGTGTTGTCTTACATTTCTAGTGTAACTTGGTGGCATTCATGAATTACACGATTTCGCAAATCATTGAATGATTCAGGCTGGTAGCATGCATTTTTGACTTCAGATGAACTCATAGAAAGAAGTCTATTTGGGTCAAATCATGAGACCTTGGTGGTCACTATGACTTCTTTCTTCAATCCAGTTTTGGGAAAGGTCTTCATCTAATAATTGACGCACCAATTCATTGAGGTCATCTCCTAAAATCTGCAGTACAGAACTGAAGGTAAATACTTACTTTGCATAAAACAGTTTTCTTCAAGAACATATGTACAAGTTAAAAAATTTAATGTAAAAAAATTGGTGTAATATTTTTATTTCCTTCTAAAATATGAATTTAAATATACTGCAAAAGGTTGTGTTTATATGCAAGTTTGTTCCAATAATATTTTGTTTTATCAATAACCAGATTTATTGCCATTCTACTTATGCCAGTTTTGACTGCCAAGATGCGCCAGGGATTAAAACATTTTCTTTTCAGAGAGTATGTCAATACGAAGATATAATATTTTTGCCATCTGGTGTGGGCAAAAGTCGCTGGACGACAAGAATAATTCCGTTTTCAATTTTGTTTTGGATAGGCTTAATTTAGATCAATGTGGGGATACTAGATATACTTTGGTAAAGAAATTGGTGAATACCTTCAACATTTCTGTCGCTAAAACGTGAAAAAACAGTAATCGCAGTCGGATAGTTTTCAAAATAAATACCATGGCTGGCTGAACGAATCTATATAGTTTTTTAAACCAGGTCCCAGTAAAGGTAGACCATCTAATTAATCCCACGGATCTTGGAGACAAACGAAAAAAACAAGAGGTAATGCCATTGCTGGAAAATTCGACTACTGAGGAACTTTCATTCACAACTCAAAAAAGTCTTGAGTTGTAAGGCCGTAGAAATGCATCGAAAATAATTCAGGAAGTGTCAAAATATCCATCAGAGAGAGCTACCGAAATTAAGAAAGCAATTACTGCTCCAATTTGTAATCCTATTAAGTACACCCCAGAAACTACGGAGAGTCTCGAGCGATTGCGTTGGATATTTCAAAGGCATTCGACAGAGTTTGGCATGACGGACTGCTCAACAAACTGCCGTCCTTGGGACTGCCTGCCTCTCTCTGCAGCTTGCTGGCCAGTTTCCTTAAGAACCGATCCCTACACGTTGCAGTCGATGGACACATCTCGGACACATTCACCATCAACGCGGGCGTGCCTCAGGGCGCAATACTTTCACCAACTCTGTTCCTCATCTATATTAATGACCTGCTGATCGAAACGAATAATCCTGTTTACAGTTTTGCAGATGACAGTACCCTTGTCTCCCACTTTAGATCAGAAAAACCCTTACCAGCGACTGAGACTCATCACCGCAGACTGGAACAGATTACAGCAATTAATCAAGACCTGGAGAAAGTTCAAACTTGGGGCGACCAAAATTTGGTCCAGTTCAATGCAGCAAAGACCCAAGCAGCAACGTTTACTAAGAGGGCCAATACAGCGAGCCCTGACATCACTATGGCAGGATCGACCATTCCTTCATCCTCGTCAATCGGGCTGCTGGGTGTCTCGGACAACAGCAATATGTCATGGCATGACCATGTTGCTAACATCGCAAAATCAGCCTCCCAGAAGCTTGGTGCGCTATTTCGCAACAAAAAACTCTATACACCGCAGCAGTTGCTCTTGCTGTACAAAGCGCAAATAAGACCGTGCTTAGAATATTGCTCACATATCTGGGGTGCCGCACCAAAGCATACCCTAAAGCTGCTGGATTCCATTCAGAAGAGGGCTGTGCGTCTCGTCGGCGATCCGGAGTTGACCCGGAATCTGGATAGTCTGGAACATCGCAGACATGTGGCCGAGATGTCTCTGTTTTACAGATACTTTCACGGCAGATGTTCCCAGGATTTGGCCCGCATAATCCCGCCCCTGGCAACTCCTGTCAGACAGTCCCGACAGACGGCAGGAGCGCACCAGTTCGTCGTACAACTAGAAACACCTAGAACATCGCTTTACCAGAACTCCTTTGTCTGGCGCACTGCATCACTGTGGAACTCACTTCCAGGACATCTGTTTCCCACTAATTACAACCTTCAAATATTCAAGAACCGTGTCAATCAACATCTTCGCACACACACCGCTCGTCGAGCGCCATAGGATCTCCCTTTAGTGTGTGTGCCACTGCCATAAAAAAAAAGAAGCTTTTGACCTTTAAGTTGATGGGCGTTTCACAAAAAGTCCTAAATTTTACCGACACGCCAACATTTACTCCAATTACAATATTCTTCTTGATGCTAAGAAAAAATGTTTGGCAACTGAAGATTCTATTTTCATCGCAGAAAGGTCTACAAGAACTGGCAAATCACACAGTAAAATGAATTGTTCAGTTGTTATTTCTGCCTTTCCATTTATTAAATTTGTCAAATAAATTCAAACTTTTATATAAGTAGGGATGGCAGTGCTGGATACTCTACATACAAGCAGCAATTTAGTAATGAAAATATTTTTTCAAAAAGTGATTCCAGTTTGTTGCACGTCTGTCCAGTTCCACTACAAATGGTTTCAGATAACAATAGCCTATTCTGCAAAACATTCGATCAACCTCTACCAGGTTTTGCAGGCCAGTAGAATTGATCCTTAAGAAGGAAACACCGGAACTATCAAAATAAAGAAATAGCAAATATTAAATGCCAGATAAAAATATTAAACCAACTGAATGTTTGGTTGAAGAAGGTCTAATAATTATTAATCATTTCTTTAAAATGGCCATGATAGATGGGAAGATATTTGGCGTGATTTCTAATTCGTCAACGTAGTGTTGTGGCATATGTCGTGCTACCCTCAAACTTATGAATAATCTAAACTTAGTAATGACGCTTCCATCAGACGAAGAATTGTACGATTATGGGATCTCCACTCTCCATGCTTAAATAGAGTGCTTGGAATGTTGTCTTCACATTGCTTAAAAGCTTGTATTAAAAAAATGTCAGATACGAGACGAGCATGAGGACAAAATATAATAGAAAGAAAAGAAGCGGTAATTAAAAAGCTTACAGCTGGTTGATATTTCCAGGCAGGTTTATGGCATATGCAATGATGGGAATACAGCGCGAATGTTTTTCCATAAATACCAAGTCACAGCATCAAGAATTTTCAATTTTTTATAGGGTGCGGGAAAATATACCCAGCTATGGGCTATGGGATATGGTTCTCTATTTTTTAAATCCATGACCACTGTCAAAAATGAAGTTTTACATCAAAGTAGAAAGATACAAAATATTGTTATGAAGCGTTATTCGGCTTTCAGCAATTATTAGATTTTATTTCCAAAACGATTCGTCGAAGATTTCCATAAGAAGATGTTCGGCAAAGTTAAGGTTGTCTGAGCGCATTTTAATAAGAAATTTGCCATTAGGCTTGCACCTGTATACATACAAAAGTCAAACTATGTTCAGGGTGATTCAAACTGTGGCTAATTGATATCCAATTGATTTTTCTATTAGAAAAATGGGTTGGCCTATTTTGCTGTACCCCATATTTTTAAAATTACCATTTCTTCTATTACTTATTTCATAACCCGTTAATAAATATTAGAGAGGTGAATGAAGATTTTCTGAAACGTCTATTCGTAATCCTGACGACAATGTGTTATAAAGTATTTGTGCTCGCATTGCTTAAAAGCTTATATTAAAAAAATGTCAGATACGAGACAAGCATGAGGAAAAAATATAAAAGAAAGAAAAGAAGAGGCAATTAAAAAGCTTACAGCTGGTTGATATTCCAAACCAGGGTTATGGCATATGCAATGATGGGAATACAGCCCGAATATTTTTCCGTAAACACTAAGTCACAGCATCAAGAACAAGCAGTCCATTAATTTTTTATGGGGTGCTGCAAAATATACCCAGCTATGGTATATGGTTATCTATTTTTTAAATCCATGACCATGTCAAAAATGAAGGTTTAGATCAAAGTAGAAAGATACAAAATATTGTTATGGAACGTTATTTGCCTTTCAGCATTTATTTGATTTTATTTCCAAAACTATTCGTCGAAGATTTCCATAAGAAGATGTTTGGCAAAGTTAAGGTTGTCTGAGCGCATTTTAATAAGAAATTTGCCATTAGGCTTGCACCTGTATCCATACAAAAGTCAAACTATGTTCAGGGTGATTCAAACTGTGGCTAATTGATATCCAATTGATTTTTTTATTAGAAAAATGGGTTGGCCTATTTTGCTGTACCCTATATTTTTAAAATTACCATTTCTTCTATTACTTATTTCATAACCCGTTAATAAATATTAGAGGGGTGAATGAAGATTTTCTGAAACGTCTCTTCGTAATCCTGACCACAATTTGTTATGGATATAAAGTTAATACATTTGCATTTGCTGAGTATGGCAGAGGCACAGCTATATTTTTTGTTTTTTTTTTCAGAGGAGGCTCTTGAATCACGCCATAAGAATTTACGAAGATACCGGGAGTTTGATTCTAACAAGTTTTCAAGAGAACCAAGAATGAAAGATGCGTTTTGTGAGCTTCTCCTATCATCTGATCTTTATATTTTATCATTGCCTAAATGTGTGGGTGCTGGTTTCATTAAAAAACCATTAGTTGAAAATGTGTTCAGATTGCTCAAAGAGCCTCAGTTATCAAACAATTCTTAAGAGGATAATGATGTTTAAGAAGGAAGAGACGATGATGATGATGATGATGAATAATTGGAAAAATATTTCTTTCTACTGTAGGTATGATTTCCAAACCCGTATCATATGTCGCGACCTCGATTTGGGTTTGCGAATTTCAAGAAAATTAATTAATTTAATATTACCTTTGTAATTAAGATTTACAGCGGTTCATATTTTTATTGCATTATCTTCCTTCATGCATAAGCTTGTTTTTTGTTTGTATATTTCAATTTTTGCGAGAAATTAGATGACACGTTATATTCCCTGCTTAGTCATTATTACAAAACTTATTAATTAAACAATATTACATTATTATTCCAAAATCTAAAATAATGTTTTTTGATTATGCGTATATTGTTCCTAATGCTTTAATCTTAAATTAATTTTTAGTATGAACACTCTGGAGAACAATTAAAGCTTCGAAATTATATGTATTGACCACATTCATCACGTACGAGGGCTGAATGAACAGTATTCACCAACAATTCCAGGCACATTTGGCCATCAGTATTTCCAGCCAATTAAATGAACTCTATAAATATCGCCCACAACATTCAATTTTTGGAGATGCTGCGTATATACTTCATGAAATGGAATTTTCATCTCACCAATCTTAGCAGTTGAGAATGCCGTTAACGTAAAATGAACACTCATGCGAAAACAAATGTCGAACAAATAGTTTGGATTATGGTTAATAGCCACACTTCACAGAATTGAAGTGGTCGATGGAAATCATCATTGTTCAGTTGGTGAACTAATTGTATTTTGAAAGAACGAAACTTAATTTATTTTAGAACTCTGTAAATTGTTGTGCGTGACACATTAGACACCTCGGACAATTTCCTAGTACTAAGCGTGAGGTCTACGACTCATGACCTAAAATAGCAACTTCTTTCACCTCATCCTTTTATATTTCCCCCTGATCTAGTATCATCAAATTAGGCAACTAGTTGTAATACATAAACATGGGGCACATTTTTTCTGGATGTCGCTCATTGAACATAGTCGTGGTTACTTGCGTCGTTACTTCTAGAAAAAAATTTGTCATTTCTATCCTCTTCACCATTTTGATTTTGCTACAAATTAACAATAGATATGACACAAATCTAACGCTCTTTAAAATTCACATTGAAACATGTTTACTTTTTTTTTAAGAAAGACAAAAGATTAATAGAGTAGTAGTAGTAGTAGTAGTAAGGGTGGGGGGGCCGAAGCCCGGTAAGTAGGCCTATAAGTCCCTTTTCACCATCCCCGATCCGCCCTCCCCTACCTGGCTACTTCCAACACCCGGCCCGCACTGAAACGGCCCGTCACCTTGATAAAGGTGAGGACGTCCTCCCAGTCCAGATCCTTTAGATCTTCCCGAGCAAGTGTTGGTGCTCCCAGTATCTTCCTCCTTAGGCGACTCCACCTATCACAAATTCCTATATAGTGGTATGAGGACTCCTCCCCTGTCCCGCAGTTCAGGCAGAGTGGGCTGTCCCTCACGCCGATAAGGTGCAGATGTCTGTTTAGGCTTCCATGCCCAGTCAGAATACCTACCAAGTTCCTGATGTCCTCTCGGCTCTTTTTTAGCAGTCGCCTTGCTTTGGATCCGTCAGGATTTGGAATCATTTCCTTGGCTTGTCTGCATCCTTCTTTTCCTCTCCAATTGTGTTTTGTCTTGCTCCAGGCCCAGTTATTTAGTTCCTGAGAGATTTGCCTTTTACTTAAGCCCAAACCAGGTTCTGGACCGACGAGGTGGCTCGTTGAGCCTTGTCTTGCCAATTCATCGGCCCGTTCGTTGCCCTCGATGCCACTGTGCCCTGGAACCCATCTGAGTCTTACTTCCTTGTGCACAGCCAATCTGTCTAGGGCGTCTCTACATTCCTGAACTAGCTTACAGCTTGCCCTGGGTTTTTGGATCGCCCTGAGAGCGGCTTGACTGTCCGAGTAAATATATATACTCTCTACACCTTCTGTTACTTCCGCCTTGGTTGCTACTTCCAAAATAGCAAACACCTCCGCCTGGAAAACAGTGGCATATCTCCCCAGCGAAGTGCTTTCTCCTGATTTAGTGTTGTCTAGGTATACACCGGCTCCGGATGACTGTGTATTAGCCATCCATGAGCCGTCAGTGTACCATGCGTGTGCGCCGCTCGGCGTACGTACCTGGCCTGACAGCCACTCTTCCCTTGATGGAAATTCCACTTGGAAATTCCTTCTCAGTCTTAATCTGCCATCTGGAATATTGCCTTTGGTCGCAATGATGGGTAGATCCCTACTCATTTTGGCGGCAATAGTCGTATGGCCTTTCCCTGTGTAGTCCGTTCGCCATAGGCCACTGTCGATCATCCTTTTGTGAGCCGCCATTGCCTCTCTCTCAATCCAGATCGGGAGGTCCGGCAGCCCCAGGATGATGTTCAGTGCTGCTCCGGGAGTTGTTCTCAATGCTCCGGTAATACCCAAACAAGCCAGCCTTTGCAGTCTGGCCAGTTTCTGGGCATTAGTGGCTCTGGTCACCGCTGGCCACCAGACCACGGATCCGTAGGAAATCCTCGGTCTTATCACAGCAGTGTACAGCCACTGGAGGATGTAAGGTTTTAAACCCCACTTCCTACCTACCGTTCTCCTTAGTTGCCACATAATCGCGGTTGTCTTATTCACCACCTGTTCAACGTGTGCCTTCCACGTCAATTTACTGTCTAAAATAACTCCCAAATATTTGACTTGTTGACTTAGGCTCAGTCTCGTCTGGTAGAGTATGGGATGTATAAAACCTGTTAGATTTCGTTTCCTTGTGAAGAGAATGAGTTCGGTCTTCCCTGGGTTTACTGAGAGACCATTCTCCTCACACCAACCTTGAACTATCCGACACGCCACCTGCATACGCTCGCAGACCGTTCTCACGAACTTGCCCGTGATCATTACTAGCCCGTCGTCAGCATATGCCTGTGCGTAGAATCCCTCAAGATTTAACCTTCTCAGGAGGCTGTCCATCACCAGGCACCACAAATGTGGCGAGAGGCAGCTGCCTTGTGGGCAACCCCCTCTTACCCCGGCCTCGACGCGAACTTCTCCCAGCGTGGCGCTGATCTTTCGGTCTTCCAGTGCCGTTTTTACCCACTTGACCAAATGAACTGGTGTTCTCCTGGCCTGGAGGGCTTGACAGATAGTTTTCGTTTTAGCCTTATCAAAAGCTCCTTCTACGTCAAAGAAGAGCGCTAGCGCCATTTCTTTGTTTTCTATTGCCTTTTCAGCCCTTCTAACTACAGAATGGAGAGCCGTTTCAGTCGACTTCCCCCTTCTGTAGGCGTGCTGATTATCATGTAGCGGAGAATCAGTTAAGATCTCTTCCATGATGAACCTGTCAATCATTTTTTCCATTGTCTTCATTAAAAATGAAGTTAGACTTATAGGCCTAAAGGACTTGGGATGGGAATAGTCTCTCTTCCCTGCCTTGGGGATGAAGACGACATCCGCTGCTCTCCAAGCTTGTGGAACGTACCCTAGTGCTACGCTGGCCTCGAATACTCTCTTTAAGTAAGGGAGTAACGTGTCAAGGCCCGCCTGCAGCATCATGGGTATAATTCCATCCGGCCCTCCTGCCTTATATGGACTGAACTCCCCCACTGCCCAAGTTATGGATTCCTCAGTCACCACACTGCGGGCAAGGTTCCAGTCCATCTCTGGCTCTGGTTCCTCGTCCCAGTTGGTAGTCTGTACCTCTCCGGGGAAGTGGGTTTTTAGAAGAAGCTCTATCGCTTCCTCTCTGTTCGCCGTCCATTGTTCGCCTGTTTTCAGAGAGCCAATCTCTTTTTGTCTTTCCGAGCCCAGCAGCTTAAGCAGACGTGCTGAGTCCGAGAGAGACTCCATCTCTCCACAGAATTTCCTCCAGCTGTCTCTTTTGCTGCGTCGGACCTCGATTTTAAATTTCCTTCTGGCTTCCAGATACACGTCCCAGAGCTCCTGCCGCCCTTCCCTGAAAGCGTGGCGGTGTGATCTTCTCACGTCTTTTTTAAGACGGTCCAGAGTATCACTCCACCAAGGCAGCCTCTTGGCGCTCGCTTTCTTAAGTGGGCACGCAGATTAATAGAAGAAACATTGCTTAAAGGCCAATCTGATAAGATTAGAGTTGATGTTTGGGTAAATAGTTTTTCCAATTAACTCGTTTATTATTCGAATTCGTGTTACGTTGTGGATGAAAATATTGAGGTAAAATTTTAGGACCATAAAGTATTCGGCGAGATCTTCAAAAAGAAGCATCGCACGATCCATCTCCCCTATTCGAATTTCGTGAGTTGTCCTTCCCTCCGCTAGGATATTGAAGCTGCGTAGAAAAAAAATTGTTAAATATAGTAAAAAATGGAAGAGTCCGAGCGTTTTTCCAGAGTTTTACTTGAAATACTGGAAATTGAGGCGCAAAGTTCACATTCACTAGATGACAGGAATAATCTAATGTAATATTAATTAATTAATTATGTATGGCGTTGGGCGCCATATTGTAATGAAAGTTGGGCGCCATTTTGTAGCGCAATACTAGTTGTTCGCCAACTGTATACTACTTTTCATAACCATCAGAATTTTTTTTAATAAATGATGTTCGTTTTGAGACTCGTTTTTTTACGGTTATTCTCAGGGGTGAGTTGTTTCCCATATTAACGGGATCTAGTTCCTAGAGACCATGCGAACTGAATATGAATACTTTAATATAAATAAATATAAAGACAATATATTTGATACATCAGAAATCGCAATGTCACGCAGACCTCTATCCTGCAATAAATTAAAGAGGTAAGTTTTAAAACAAACAATATATTAACTATATCATTAAATGAGAATACAAATATGATTTATGAAATTATTTGAAATGGAGTTTATCTGATTAATAAATTGACTTAGTAATGAAAATTAAAATTAATGTGAAAGATAAAAAAAAAATGAAATGTTACAATTGGTCTTTACAATATGTTTATCTTCTGATTGGCTAATACTTAGCTTCGTCCAATTATTCTGTAACCATGCGATCGTATTGGGACCTCCACTGATACCGTTTCTGCCTGTTCCCAAGTTAGTATCTATTGGGTTTATCGAGGACTTATTTGGTTCACGAAGTATTGGTTGCCTCAGAGTGGTTCAGTACAGCATGTGGACAACACCTGCTGCTTGACAAGCAAGATGTTCTCTTCACCAATCCAGTACGATATGAAATAAGAAATAAACTAGTCTTAGACCAATGTATATCGCTAATTAAATATTATTCAAGGAAATATCATGTGAACATCAGTGAAAATGTTAAACATATGATGAAGCAATCTACAAATTGAAAATTCACTGGTAAAAGCAGATATAATCAGAAACTTAAATTACAATGTTAAGTTGAGCAGACAAGGAGCAAAATTTATAAATAATTACTGTTACTCAAGATTTCCTTTTCTTTACTTTAAAATATAAAATTCAGAAGAAAATGATGATTGAAATATAAAATTCAAAAGAAAATGATGATTGAAATATAAAATTCAAAAGAAAATAATGGAATGACGTTCCAATTCAGTGACTCTCGGTAAAATTTAAATAAAAGGTAATTTTAAATAATAGAGGAATAGGGTTACATCCTCTACCAATGAGTCTTATGACTCAAGATAAGTAATTACTATTACTTTTATTTATGCCCTTGGCACATAAACGAGAACTAAGCGCAATTGCGCCTCAATTTAATTAAAGATAAAGATAATATAATCACTACCTCGCATTCGAGATAGAAATTTAGATAAAAGATAAAACCAGATAAATTTACATGTAAAATTAACCTCTCATAAATGCAAAATAATGTCGGTACATCAGGATTGAGACTAGACAGTGTGAATGCTAATAGTTATATTATGCTTAATGTAACAAATAAATTGAAAATTTAATTATATGAACCTGAAAAGAAAGAAAGATGAAAACCAGCAATTCTATGAGGGAAAATTCGGAGAAATTCTACTGAAAATTCAATTTACTACCTTTACAGGAATATATAGAATTTACTCCGAGAACTAACCCAAATAATACTGTTCAATTTGAATGAAAATACGTAAAAAAATATGCGTGACCACTGAACGATAAAATAATTGATTGATAATTACGATCTCCCTAAATTTGAACTAAGCCTCTTTCAAATTACATGAATTTGATTAATGATTAATTCACCAATAAATCGGTAATATTACCCTACCTTTAGTGTGTGTGCCACTGCCATAAAAAAAAAGGCCACGACGATAATTAAAAAATATTAAAGATGTAAGCTAATTAAAAGTGGAATATAAAAATGCTAAATTCTTGCTTTAGTCAAATAATACTAAGCGAATCATAAACAAATATTAATGATGTATTTAAAAACGAAACAATTAGTTAAAAATATTGCAAGATGAATTAAATATTTCAAGATTAAAAAGTCAGCACTGACCCGTGAACGTCTCAACACTAGATAACCATCCCGTATTTAAAATTCAAGACGTCGGACAAAATTATGTTTGCCGGTGTTTTATTGGCTAATTTATAATATGTGATCAACACTATAAACCACATAGCGCAAAGTAATAAATATACTCCATATTAAATATAGTAATTTATAGTAAAATAAATTCAGGAATTGTAGGTACAAAATAGCGTACTAACGCTCCCAAAATCGCTAACCACACGAAATAAACTCATTCGTGAATAGATATCACTGGCGACTTAAATATTAAATATCGAGAATAATTTGCAGTTGAATGTAAAAACTTTAGTGTAGCGGAATATGCATTTATTCCGTTACAATAAGACCAACTAAATCATGAGTAATACGTAAAAACAAGTAAGTTAATTTTTTACTATGATTTTGGTGTTTTCTACGTAACTCACAATTGAATTGAGTTTGTGTTAATTTAGGTTTTCAGGCCAACTACTGCCTATTATTCCACCTCAGTTGTAGGCTCTTTTAATAAGGCCGCTTCCGCTCTGGTATCAAGCGTAAGTAGCAAAAGTGCTAATTTAGTGACTATAACGAAGTTGAAAAACCTAAAGGAACTGGAAATACTCTACGTTTCGAGAAATAAATCTGTTCTCGTTGTCAAGAACGAGAAATCTAAAAATTAAAATGGTTAGTAAATGCTATTAAAATTAAATTGTTAGAAATGTATTGTTACCAGCCTTAAGCATTGGGTGTCAAATATGTAACCTTACTTGCCAGGTTTACTCAGCGGATTCAGTTTTTTTTAAAGGCGTGGGTCTAGGTCGTGGCAGTTAGGTTAGGGCGTCACTAAATTTTGTACTAGAAATTGATCAATGATTATTTATCCGTGAAAATAGATTAATTAAATAAGGAAAAATACCCTGTGAAAGAACGTCGAAAAATTGTGGATACACAAATTAGTTATTATTTTGAATGCAATTTACCAAAATAAACATCTAGATTCCAAATAACTTACTTATTTAAATACGTTAACTTACCCAAAGCCTTTCAGGGCAATAAATCATATCTAAAATTAATTTGAGGTTATGGTTACCCCCATAAACTAATAAGAAGATTCACTTGTAATGTATTTCAACGATATTATCAGAATAATAAATCAAAGCAAAATAAAATACTACTTGTTATGCCCTACAACATTAATATTGCTCAAATCTTATTATATAGGTATAGCCAGTAATTAAACGCAGGTATAAATGAAATGATTAATATCCAGACTTAACCTAAATCAATCGCGTGGCAGCGGGATCAATCAACAGCCATTCAATA
Source organism: Pissodes strobi (assembly GCA_016904865.1). Lineage (NCBI taxonomy): Eukaryota > Metazoa > Arthropoda > Insecta > Coleoptera > Curculionidae > Pissodes > Pissodes strobi. The sequence goes on from MU185174.1 coordinate 114,914, forward strand.
ATACCAAAGCAATAAAATAATCTGTGAGGTAAATATGCACATATACAGCCGTTAAATATCTATAGGTAAACGAATTGAGCTCAACTCAATTCCGACATCAAGGCGATAAATTAAATTTGTAAATTTAGTTATGTGAAATAAATTACTGCCATGAGCTTTACAGCCAAGTATAGTAAAAAAATAACTCAATCAGCTATTGTGATACTAGCCAGATGAACTCTCTAACTGGGATAATATCAGATATAATGAAGATTAAATTAAGTATCTCCCTAGCAACTACGAAAAGATGTAAATATATTGTCGCGAGTAATCGTGATGGCAGTTCTTTTAACTTTTTCTTAATGCCTCCACCGGTCTGTCATCATACGTTTGAATCGCGATGCCACGCCTTATTCAGCGTGCAGGGGTATAACTCTGATGGTAATACGGGATTCTTTACGTAAGGTGAGAAGCGAAGATAAAGAAAGCACTTAAAAACAATAAAGTATATTAGGTAAACTTAAAAGATTAACAATGTATATTGGGTCAAAGACCCAACGATAGAATTTTTAACAGCGTTTACTGGTCAGAAACTTAATGAGACTAGCCTATACCCAATTATTAAGGTGCGCATGCTTTCTCGACTTGAGGTATGTTTTATGAATTGTTTATAGGTCTTTTTGGTCACTGCTTTGTAAATATAATTTATCTTATGTTGCGTTGCGTTTTATTTAATGTTAAGGTATTTAAGAGCACTTGGACACTACACTTTGAACTACTTGACAGACTACTTAGAAACTTCACTCGAAGAACTTTGACAGACTCGACTTTTCTACTGTGGTTAATGAAACCCCTAGTCTTAGCAGTCGATGTGGCTAACCAAGAACTAGGTTTGGGATAGGAAAAGGATTAGAACTTTAGCAATCATGTGACTAACCAAAAAGCGGATTGAACCAAAAGCAGTCATGTGACTAACCCTGGAGCTGGCTTGGGTGAGACCAAAAGTCTGACGAACTGAAGGTTTGCCAGTGTATTTATAGTAAAGAAATTGCTGATCATTGCATGCTTAAGGTTCATAATCGCTCCCGTTAACTGCTCGCGTTGTTTATAGTTTGGTTTTAATGTTTATTAAATAATTCCCAAGTTCAAGTTCAAACTTGAGACAGGGTGATAATTAGTTAATAGCTTTATGAATTATTATATTTGACACGTTCCCTCGCCCTCTAAAATGTTGGTCCCCAACATTTGCACGACCTCTATCGTTTAAAAAAGAAAGACCTCAAGTCGAAAAAACCTGTCGTGCAATACAAATTAGAAAATAAAAACAGAAATGTCATCAGTGGTCTTGTTACTTTCTGGATCCACGTTGATCCTTTGTAACTCCTTCTAGCCTCCACTGCAGTCTATATGTCTTAGTATTAACATACCACTAAACTGTTTGAGGGTATCGCAAGTGAGAGCCTGCTGGAGAGACTAGTCTGGAAATCCACAGGTTTTTGATACATGCAACAAAAAGAAACATATTTTTATAAACTGTCTTTAAAATTTTATACTTAACTCTAATTCTAGATTAACAGAAAACAAGTAGAATTTAGAATTCTCCACTAAGTATTTTGCATATTTGAAATATCTATACTTTACCGTTGACTGGCCAATAGACGCCTATTGGTCAATCCACGTTTAGACACTATAACAACTCTTTATAAAATACTGATACTTGTATTGTAATATCTTGCTTGTATTGACTAATTCAGCCTGCATGGGATGCGTCCACCCCATGAAAGTTGATCTTTGGATTACCACATTTATCAAAACCATAATATCACCATTTTATAAATTGTCTCAGTAATATTTACAATTCTACAAAATAGTTTACATGACTTATTTCTTTCTAGAATCATACTAGCTGTCTTTATTTTATTTAGTTATAGCCTCCTATTAAATATAGACTTTTAATAACTTGTATAAATACGGTTCTGTTCTCTATTATTTAACTATAGTACCACTATCGCAGGTAATTATAAAAAAAAATTATTAATTTATTCTTTTTATATTCTTTTAGTCGACTTATTTAAACTCGCTGACCTAATTCAGCATGCTGACTTTGTTTATATTTAAAAATGTATCTGTATACAATTTACCGATTTTAGTTCCATGAAATATCCTACAGTCAATTATTCTAATATGTAATATTAATAAATAAAAGGTATCTTATACTTTACGCTACAATATTTTCTTTCTTCTGGCTTGTCCCTCACTTCTTGGTGGCTGCTAGATGGCGTCCTTTGAAAACTACTGAGAAAGTATCCATCTTTGCTTCGTGTCCCTTGTTGAGTATCGATATGTCTGCCCCATCTCTACTTGAGCGAGTATTCGCCGAGTAGTTCTGGTGCTTTCTTCGTTTTTTTTTCGACTGGTACCCCTGTCAATTCGTCGACCTCGAACTGCTTGACCTCTGGGAAATTGCTATGATTGTCATTTATTTCTACGGTAGCGTTTTTTGCATTGTGTATCGCCTAGATCAAATAAATTATCATTAAAATTTGTTACATTGATATAATGACGAAGGTTTTTGTTTGATTTTGCACCTTTTGGTCGGTTTTATGTTCTGCCGAATGCAGTTTTTGCAATGTGACCAGGGATTTGCCTATGAAGTTTGAATCTTGGCAGGTGCTTTGAAGCGAAAAGGTAAGTGTTGTATTTCCTATAATCATTATCTTTGGGCTCTTTGAAAATAAGAATAAATGCTAGAGCATACAAAAACTCTAATCCAAGGGTGTTTGATGCATGAGTTTGAATTTCTTGGAAACATTTTGCGTGACTGAGTTTGAGGTTAGAAAAATGCGTGGTAAGGGTAAATGACCTTTTTCGCCATGTACTCCATGTGGGGCTTGAATATTGACAAGAAAAATTTTATCAATGATTATTTATTCCATTCCAAGCTGTAGATGACGTGTATTACTGCTAGTTTAACATGGAAGTGGTTATGTGAAGATTAATTATAGCTTTTTTTAGGTTACGGAAGCATGGAATAGGAATAATAAGAGTCCCTGGGACTTAATGGCTTATGGTTTGGCTGAACTGTCATTGCTGGCTGCTGTGGCACCACATGTTCCAGTTTTCCCCAGTCTGTCCATGGAATGGTTTTCGACATAACTACTGGATCCTCACGTCTTCTTTCTACAACTGTAGGTAAGTCGCTAGATTTTATAGCTTAGCTTTAGTTTTATTCATGTTTGTTGTCTCGTCTTTTGATAATTATTTTCAGTTTCTGCCAGATATTGCATGTCCTGCTGCTGCTGTTTTCATTGTGGTGTTATAATTTATAGCTGACTCCATATATCTCACAATATTTAGATATCTCTTGAGATTGTAATGCTCTTTTCTCATTTTTTTTTTGTTACATTTTTCTTAAGTATTTCTTCGCTTTTTAGGTCTGGATTCTTGCAGTCCTTGAATACTTCCGTCGTAACCCATTACTGGATAGTTATTTGCATTGGTTTCTGAATACTCGAGGGACTGGTGCACATCTGTACCTTCTGAGATGATTGACCAAACTCACAAGAATCTGGTAAATTGGTAAATTGATATTTAATTCTTCTTTCTGATATATATCTATACATTGTTTCTCTATACGCCTATATCTATTCTAATTTCTTTATATTACATTCCCATATCTGAGGTTTCCTTATTCTTTACTTAATATGTACTTTATTCTATCTCTTCCGTATTTACTACTTTCTTATATATGTATGCTTTATTTTTAAACTCGTATTATATACATATCCTAATATATTTCGTCAATTGTTTCAACTTCTGTATGCTTCTCAACAATTTTCCCTTATTATTTCTCGAATGTTTTCACCTTATGTATGCAACTCTTTTTCCATACTTTATGTGAACACTTTATTCTCTGCATGTCCATACTTATGATTACGGGACTAGTTATTACATTATTTTCTTATCTATCACGAGGCAGTGATAGGTTAATCTATCTATGTCTCTATGCTTATCTATCTATGCTTCATATGTGACTAGCTTTATGTACAAAATATAGGAAATTATATTATTATTTATGTAACCATGTATGCTCGTTTTTAAACACATTATATAAACATGTTTTCCTTAAACATTTCTCCATTATTTCACCTTATGTATGCTTTACATACACAACTTTTGCTTATATATTGCCTCACTATGTATGCTTCTTCTTAAAACATCTTCTTCTATATTTCTTCTCACTTTACATAAACAACTTTTCAACTTGTGTATGCCTCTTCTATATTCTTCATGCTTTACATAAACATTTCTTGCTTATGTAACCATTTTATCTGAGCTTCTGCGGTACCAAAATTTTTGCTAAACATCCTTACTGTCAGTATAGCTATTTCAGTCCGTATGCTCCAATTTCCAATGCCTAAATTATTTGCTTATCATTAAGATAATCTGACTGTTGCAGTCTTATTTAGGCCGGAAAACACTTTACTTTATAATACTTCCTCGTATACACATATATTCCTCCTGTATATACTCTCAATACACAATTTTAATGGCAACTCAGTTTTCCTGCTTTTCTCAAATACGATAATCCTGCAACTGGGCCATTTACTTGTGCTTTATTATGAATATCTTCACCTTATTTTCACCTATTTATTTTGCATACATAGTTTACAAATCTTCTCATTAATATTCACTTAACACGACTTATCCTAGTTCCTTTTTCTTCGTTACTCCTATATGCTATGCTATGTGCATAGTGGTCTATTTACATATAGTTCCTTAACCTCCTAAGTGTTTTACCTATATATTTGTCTTAATAACACTTGGGTATATATTATGCTTATTTATGTTTCACTATGTACAACTTTTATTTACATTGAGACTTTCATCCCACCTCCCATTTTTGTTTTTGCTTGTTTCTTCTTTAGTTTCTTATTTTACTTGCGTACTTGTTTCATATATATTTTCCTTATCTTTGTCGTCTTCACTAGTTTCTTCTTCTTCTTGCGCCATTGTTTCCTTCTCCTATACAAATCTGTTGTATTGCTCCATTTTAATTTAACAATCAGTTGTATTTAATTTATTATCTTTTTCCTTGCAGATACGGACCTGGCCTTGGTCACACCATGCGGTTCTATTCTTGACCTTTCCCAACTAGCGGTGGCGCTTGGATTCAATGGCCTTGCAGCTTTTAGCGTCCGCCGCAAGATGGCAACGTGTATGCAGCAATGGACGTAGCTTGAACGCGCGTAGTTTAAAATTGCCTTATCATTGTAAATAAAAATGATCGAGTTTCATTAGTTTTATTTGCCCAACAATACTGCGCGAATGATTACAGGCGCGTGATTTGAATTTTTCAATTATAATTTAATTGTTTTTCTTGACCCATCATTTTTCTAACGTAAATTACGGCACACCTCTATCACGTGGTTCTAATATCAATGACTTCGTCTATTGCGAAACGACTTAACGATAAAATGTTCACGATGTATCTTGTCAAAAATGTAATAGGGATGGCGACTGTACCCGAGTACTAGGTCGCGCTTGATTTGAGAGCAAGAGCGAGTACTGTTTATGAAGTTCTTTGTTTATTTGTTATATAATTTATAGTTTTTCTTAAGGGTTGGGTTTTGTTTAAGAGCACTAAGGTATCTACGAGCACTTGGACACTACACTTTGAACTACTTGACAGACTACTTAGAA
>MU185175.1:0-46313 GCA_016904865.1 Pissodes strobi
AAAATGCAACTGCGCATTCTAATTATGAATGAACGTACGCAAAATTGACAGGTTGTTGATATAGGTATTCTGAATTTCCAAACACAAACCAAAATTAATAAGTTCTAAATTTCTAAAAAATATTCATCTATCTTATCAAATAAAGTCAGAGAAAAACAGAAATTATATTAATACTGTTTCGTATCTTTTCGGATAGCTATACTGAATTTCAATTTTTTTTTCACCTTTTTTCTGATTTACTCATTTTTATTTGTTGTGGTTATCTGGGGCACCCTGTAGAGACTTTTTTATTAACCAAAATTACACAACATTTAGTTTATTTCAGTTAAAATGGTTTTAATTTTACCCTACAATTACTTAGAAATTTTAATTTTTGAGTTATATTCCTCCGCTATGCATTCTTATCTGATTCTGGAACACCCTATAGAGGCATTTTTTTATAAACGAGTTTAAGCCTAAATTTGACGCTAAGCAACTGGGCATCTGTAGAGTAGTGGCAAATGGCAAATTATTGGATATGTGTAAATAACTCTTTGATGTTAGTTCCAAGAAACTTACATAGTACATACCCACTGTTATGATAAAAAGCAATTTGTTACAATAAACTATAAATGCACTTTTCTTTAAATTATTACTTTAATTTACTGAAAAGATAAATTGAAAGATACTCAGGGTGTATGGGTAAGAAGCATGCTTGTTTTAATTATTTTTTTTTCAAGTGCTGTAGTGATTAAAAGCTCAAAATAAAAGATTAAAAATTTCAAAAAAACAGTCTTTATTCTATTTCCTTCTAACAAAAGTAAGTGAATTCTGTTGAACTATCTTGATGACATCTACACCTTAATCACCTTGTGGTTCCTCCGAGCTTCCTGGAGAGGGCTACTGGAATTCGCTGTGACGTCACTGGAAACTGTCCTGGTAGGCCGAGTGCGTGTGGACTCAGTAGCATGAAAAAAAAACCAGTACAAGGCAGTTAAATAATTCACCAAGAATGGCAGGATTTACTTCAAATAATATCGTGCACTATGTGAAGGAAAAGTTGAAAACATCAGAATTTATTCGATGCTATAACCTGGTCAGTCAGTTCAATGACTCCATAGGATCTACATTTAAAATGGGACCCTATAAAGAAAGTCCGCTGAGAATCTGTTCGGCATCAATATCTGGCCACCCGGGGCTCAAGTTAGATGGTCATCGGAATCTGAAATCCCTCAGAAAACTACAAAACTAAAAAAAAACTACAGAGCTCTATCTAACTCCCTCCACCAAGGCGAAAGTGACTAGCAGTCCGACCTCTGGCACTCTGCGGGACTTTCCCTCTCCAGTCAGTGAAGCTAACGCGCACAAGGTAACTACAGTAACTTCTGACAAACAAGCTATCGCTGCCTGCAAAACTAATGCCCTTGTGAGCGATGTCAAAATTAAACTGTCTAAGGAATCATTCCATAAACCATCCTTCTCTCTGGACCCGCTGACTCCCCCAACAGTTAAATTAACACAGGCCGCCAGTAAGTCTAACGACTCTAGTAATCGTTTCCTTATGGCAAGGCTAAGGGAACCTGCCATCTTCAGAGCCATTAGGTTGTACCTTGCCTATTTGTATGACCAACCTGCCTCGGTATGCTATGAGGGATTTACCAACATAAGCATCAGATTATTCCTAGCATCTGAAGGACTGCGAATCCAGGATGACATTTTACGTAAGGTCTACCACGACTTTCATGCCGCATATGGGTTTAAACACACTGAAGTTGAGGAAGATCTTTGTTCCTACAGATCCCATGTTGTTTCCGAGAGGACGATTCAGCTTCAGAAGTCCAGAGAGGGTCACCAAAAATACTTCTCCAGCGGCTCCCCGAAAAAAAATTTTTAAGCAGCTTGACGTGTCCTGAGCGACTAGATTCCACTAATCCTGACGCCAGGCTTAGTATGGTTCTTATTAATGTTGCCTCATTGCGAAATAAGACTGATGAATTGTTTTTGTTTTTGGAGGAATCAGGGTTCCCCCAACTAGTTGCAATTACAGAGCACTGGCTGAGTGAGAATGAACCGCTTTATGTTGAAAAGTACTCCACAATAGCCATCATCTCCAATCGGATAACTACTTTGAATTTTCCATTTTATATAATAAGAACCTTGATTTACACGTAATTTGTATATATAGAGCGCCAAATTCCGATGTGCAATTGTTCTTTGATAACCTGCTAAGCTTGTTAGATGGTCTGCCAGTGAAAGGCAAGAAAATTTTGTGCGGTGATTTAAATATTGACTACGCTACCGCTTGTGCTGCCCAAAAATCATTAATTTCTATTTTTGACTCTTTTGGTCTTTCAATGCATGTAAACTCTCCAACTCGGATTTCTAACAATTCCTCTTCTATTATTGACTATGTAGCGTCCGACTTTCCTTCAACTGATGTCCAATCGACAGTAACTAGCACGGGTCTCTCAGATCATGAGGCAGTAATCTCCAAATTCAATACTTCTTATAGGCCCTCAAAAAAACTGACCACCTAGGTAGAATCTTCTCAGCCTCCAATTTTTCATCCTTTCGTAACCTTGGCCTAAAGACCAACTGGAATTTTGAATCAGGTGAACTTGATTGTGACTTTAGTGGTTTCTTAAATAAAATTATAAATGCATTCAATAAAGCCTTCCCGCTTAAATCCATTAAACCTAAACGTCACAAACCATGGACTACGAAAGGCTTACGCATATCTGCAAAAAATATGCGTTCCCTCTCATACATAAAAAAATTCACTAACTCCACTCAAGTTCTTGAATTCATTTCGAATTATAGGAAGATCTACCTAAACCTTATCAAGACAGCAAAGAAACTATATTATAAAAATCGTTTATCAACTGCTAAAAGCGTATCCCAGGAGGCCTGGTCCATTATTAACGATCTTAGAGGCAAAACAAATTCCGCGAATCAGAGCATGCCAAAACCAAATGATTTGAACGAATATTTTGTCAACGTGAGCAAAAATGTTACCTCTGGTATTTCTCCTTCTCTCGACCCTCTCTCGTTTCTTCCTCCTTCTAAATAAGTCGCTGATAGTTTTTTCCTAAGCCCTGTGACCAGCCTTGAACTTCTTCAGGTAATGAGCAGCATAAAGAGTAAATCAGCTTGTAGCAGTGACAATTCTGTCAATTAAAATTTTCTTGAACCTCCCACTTCCAATTCTGGATGTCCTAGCTTCCTTAATTAATGCGTCCTTCACGAAAGGTGTTTTTCCCGAATGCCCAAAACTGCGATAATTATTCCTCTTCATAAGGGAGGTGAAAAGGATGTCTTATGCAATTATCGTCCAATTGCTCTGTTGCCTGTCCTCTCTAAAATCATTGAAAAGTTATTAAAAAATCGCCTCATGCCATTTCTCCTTAGACATGGCATACTGTCCCCGGAACAGTTCGGATTTTTACCAAACATGTGTACAAATGACGCCATGTTCTCGTTGCTTTACGATGTCTACTCATCCCTTAACAACAATCTCCCCCCTTCTACAGTCTTCTGTGATTACGTTAAAGCGTTTGACTGTGTGTGTCATGACATCTTGTTAAGAAAACTAAATTTTTATGGAATCCGTGGTATACCTTCGAACTGGTTTCAATCTTATCTTGAAAATATTGCAGTTTGTTAAAGCGAACGGTTCTGATTCTGATTGCAGATTAATCACCAGTGGTGTTCCACAGGGCTCTGTTCTTGGGCCTATCCTGTTTCTAATATATATTAATGACATTACATACCTAAAATTCAATGGTAAAATTTCTCTCTTTGCTGACGACACAAGCATAACTTGAAGTGATTCTAATACTTTCTCCCTACACTCTAATATGTCCAGCGATCTCGTCACAATCAAAACTTGGTCTGACTCAAATTGACTGTGTTTCAACGTTGATAAAACGGTAGCCTTATCTTATAAAACAACCTTACAACAACCTTTGCTACTTCACAACAGCAATATTAAATACGTTGAATCGGCTAAATTCTTAGGTTTGAGTATTAACGCCAACCTTAAGTGGTCCGCGCATATTGATTCTTTAACAAAAAAGCTTTCTTCTGCCTGCTTCGCAATTCGATCGGTTTCGAAGGAACTAAATCGGTCTACTGCCAGGCTTACTTACTTCTCTTTGTTTGAATCTCTTCTTCGCTACGGCCTTCCCTTTTGGGGCTGCAGTAACACCGAGCAATTTCGTACCATTTTCAAACTTCAAAACAGAGCAATTCGTTATTTATTTGGTCTTAATGGCAGAGCCCATTGCGAATACTATTTTAAAAAATATATAATTCTTACGCTTCCTGCTTTGTTTATTATAGAAACAACTTGTTTAATATGCAAACATCGAATCATATTTCCCGAAAGGCCACAACATGAGTACTCAACAAGAAATTCGAGTCAGGACATCTACCTTCCTTTTCCCTCCTCTGAATTAACAAAAAATTCTATTCTTTATAATTCCAAGAAGTTCTACAATACACTCCCGCTACATCTTAAATCCATCCTTACATTTGCTAAATTTCGTGAAAAAACGAAGGCTTACCTACTAGAAAGACCTTATTATTCTATAAATGAGTTTTGCGTGAATTAGATTTTATTTTTTCCTTCATTAATTTTCTTGGGCTTCATGTGCGGCGGTGAAATTTTTTTATATTATATATATTTTTTATAATAGGTATAGGATTATCTTTTTGACGAATTAGTGATTTTTCGGATATATAGGATTTACACAAAATTAAATACCAAGCTATCGATTTTAGTCATGTTTTGTTTACTTTTACTCGGTATTTTCAACTCTGCAGCATATGCCTGAGTCAAGTTCACCGACATGACCTTCCTTATTTTTTCCAACAGCACGTTTCGTTATAATGTATGTTTAATATTTTGATAACACTGGGTTTCTTTACCCTATGTTTTGTGTACTTCCTGTGGATCTAGTTCAACTGCTTATGATGTTCTGTAATATAGTTTTTTTTTGTTAAATCGTGACCAATTTCAATTTGAAAATTGCTTGTTCTATTTTTATCGTATATATTATTGTATATATTAAGTTTTGTTTTGTTTTGTATTTGCCCTACTATGGTTAGTTCATTTATTTTAGTTAGCTTTGTCCATAAAATTTATTTGAATTTTTCTGTGGCAATAAAGCATACTTGACTTTGACTTTGACTTTGACATGTTACAACCCTGTTTCAATTTGACAGAGAGCGTCGCTTGTCTTAGCTTAGGTTTTTAATACAGAAATTAACAGGAGAGAGCTAGAAATAATTCTTTCCAATTAACAATGTTAAAAAATGCCAAAACACGTTGAAAGAGAAATTTAATTTAATTTAATTAAATATGCCTCCGCCAATTTTCACAGAATTGTTTAGACTGTAGACAATAATTATATTTTTAAATAAAACAGTGAACAGGGTACAGATAATAAATAAAATGAATAGCTATTTAAGCTGAGAAATATTGTAATGAACAATAATTCAATAAATAAAAACAATTACGGTAATCAAGTAAGAACAAAAATGAAATCAATAAATTTAAACAAGTAATCAGAATTTAAGTATTGCCTGAAAGCTACTTATCAACTCAAAAATCAATTCAATTCTAAAACAAAGGTAATGGCAATCATTCAATTGAATTATTGCTTGAAAGCTATTTTCTAACTCAAAAATCAGTTTAACTCAAAAACAAAGGTAACAACAAATTTTAATATTCAGAAACAATTGTGATCTTGTACCGACCACGGTCGAGAAGGCTTGAGATGGTGCTTTTTAAATAACAAGGTGACGATAAAATGCTTCGATAAGTTGAATAATAACTAACTAACGATACTAGAGAAAATTAGACTGAGTATCCTACACTCTCGACAGTCTTAGTTATTAATTTCTAAAACTTGCCACCTCTAACTAGAACCTAGATATGAGCCCTATAGATCAATTTGATCGATTCTTTAGTTGGGTTGCTGAACTAAATCCGAAATTTAATAACCCCTGCTTTTGTAGGATCAAGTCCTTTTTTTTCTCTCTTATCAAAGAGCCTAAAGCCCAAAAAAACTATCTCACATGCCCTACAGGCACAAACATACGCACGGCAAAAGGCAACATGGTATGCGAAACGATAGTAGCCAAATACCAGAAATTCACAAGCTTAGCAGCTTCATTCTGCTTACAGACTTTACGATATAGGAAACTAGAAATAAGATCAGATATCGCAAAACAAATAAAAATAAAATAAATCAAGCCCTATCTTCTCTTAAACCTTTCACGCTGGTAGTCGGTACAAGACAAGATTTTAAAATCCAGTCTTACCTTCCACCAGAATCACATCTCGAAAAAAAATTTCACTGACACGCAGTCGTCACAAATATTTCAATTTTTTTTCACCGTACGTAGTAAAGTGGCTTCCCACGGCCTGTCTTAGAACAGGCCAGACCCGCGCGGCGGACAAGCACAGGTAAGCACGGATCGGGTTTGGCCGCGCGTGAGGTCTTCCCATGGCCTGTATGCGCCTGTTCTTCAAGAGTTTGAAGATAGGGTTCCGTTTAAAAATGTCGCGTGAAACTCGGCATTTTACTTTTCGATAGGTTGACTGGTTGACAGTAGGCTTAAAATAACCAAATATAGAATAGAATATACCTAGTATATACTTATAGATACCTACATAATATGCAACATGAAAACATAACAATCATAACATTAAGAAACAACTAACAGGCGGCTTCTTCGTACTCCTAATTCTAGATAACATATTACAATAGCAATCTACAGCTCACTACAAAACAAGATCACGAGTCGGCCCGAACGAGTTTCGTTACTTTTTACCCTTGTCTATACGGTCTAGCGGAAAGGCTCTAAGCGGTTTCGTGGTCCATACGGTTCTGGGTTTCCGATTATGGCGTCCTGCGTTCGATTCCCGTCGGTGGTTTTTAAAAAAATATATATTAAGGTTATATATTGTTTTTTTTCTAAATTTGGGTTAGTTTTGGTTTATTGAGCCCTGGAGCGAGCGAAGCGAGCAGAGGGCCATGCGTGAAGTTAAGATTGACTTCGAAACTCGTTCGGGCCGATTCGTGACCTTGTTTTGTAGTGAGCTATAGATGCTAGTACATGTTACAAAGGAAATTTATTCCTATGTAATGTAAAAAATAACATTTTGTTGTGTTAGAACTAAAAAATATAATCCATTGCTTTTTTTTAAATAGTATTTTTTGGCTTTTTGCCGAAGTTAGCATGGTATATTCTAAGCGCGTGCTTGTAAAATTCTCTACAGGTCTGGGTAAAATTAACTTTTATTTGTGACTTTTAATATGCTCAACTGTAAGCCTGTTTCTAAAGTCTGTCCATGCATTTTCGCAAAGCGAAAAAATGCGTTCAGTGGCCGCGTTGAATGCTGGAATGGACATTGGACGCGATAAATTGAAATATCATTAGAATATTTTTTAAATTTGCGCTGGAACTAAAAATTAAATTTCATTTTTCGATGGGCGTTTTGTTTTGCGGCAAATTTGATTCTTGATTGAAAATCGGGACATTTGGCGTTCAGCTATAGGTCTTGGCAGAACGTATTAAAATGGAAAAGGGCTCCAAAAATCAACCCTAATCACAGATAACAACAGACATCGACAGGTCGCGACAGATCAGGCCAGGCCACGCCTTTGAAGTTACCGACTTGCGGCGGATCGGACGCGCCATCACGGATCTTTCCGGGCGACCTCGGACGGCACCCTTCCCACGGCGTGTTGGCCCGAGCTGGCGCGGTCCGGCCTGTGATACCACGGGCCGTGGGAAGCCACCTGTACGAAGCGACCGATCTTTAACCATAAAATCTGAACTGGATATTTGAAATTATTTATCAATTTTAAATAATATATTCGACTGCTGTATTTACGTAGATTCAACCCATAATATTAATTTTCTTCATTTTATATTAACTAGATAATGATTATCGACTGATATATTTAAAAGACCAAATTAGTTTTAAATGAACTTGATGGGCAACATAAAAATTCATTTATCAATAATTTCGTACTATTTAATGTGGAATTTTCCACACTGTTGCTACCAGGTCGATTCAGACAGTAATTCAAAATAGGTTGAAGATGAAAAAGTTATTATTTCAAACCAAAAATAAATACTAACTCAGGAAAACCTGATGTTACGGAATTGTCAAAATTACTGTAACACTACATACTCCATAATCTATAAAGATATTTTTCGTAGCTGAAGATATCATAACCTATTATATGTATTATTGGCTAAACTTAAGTTTAATGTTTGGAATATTTGGGCCTTTGTAGAGTAGTAATAAAGAGCAATTAGTAAAATAAACTAATTATTGAACAAGTCTATATACGCGCATAACATTGGTTCTAGAAAATTTACATCGAGGAATATTTATTCTATTCTAATTAAAATGACTTTAATATTTATTGTGTATTTAAATAAAAAATAATAATTTTTGACTTTGAAATTTGTCCAATTTGTTCTACTTTAAACTACTTTTCCTAATTTAGCCGGCCCCTGTATTCCACATTCCGTGAAAGACTGCATAATTTTTTAAGAAGACGTGAGAATGGTAACAGCCAAAAATAATGCTTCGGGAAAAACGAGTAAATTTCTGAATTTCTTAAAAATATTAATTTCCTGTATGTTATATTTAGTAATTAGATTCAAATAATTTGTAGAAGTATTTTGTAAAAATAAAAAACAAAAATTAAAAAAATATGTATTTGCACTTATATACTTTTCATACTCATTTTGGAGAAATGTAACAAATACTCATTCTAAAAACAAGTTGGTAACTAAATTGGAACGTAAAAAAAAGACAACTTGTGTTCGAATTCTGAATTTTCAACTCGGACACTCAGATAGGTTTACTGGAACATCATTATTGCGGGGTAGGTTTTCGTACCATTCTTGGTAAGCATTCTTGTTTTTTTAGGATTAAGTGATATTGGATCTTCATATAATTTTAGTAGAGTTCGATAAACAAATGATTTTAGATCAACGTATTTTTTAGAGCATAAATGTTTCACTTGGTATTAAGTTTTGATTTTCTGCCAGTGTGCTACTTCAATGTTATTATACTTGAATTATTTATACTTGGAGATATCAAATTCTCCATTCTTAAAGTTTTCTTAAAATACCCATCCATTACAGTTTTATAGATTTTTTATCATATTTACGCTTCATTAGCTACCTCAAATTTGTTTGAAGCATTTGAAACCATTTGTGGTATCCTGTATTTCAATTTGCCCAAAAAATCGGTCACCGGGCAGAACTTTTTCACTCGGGCAAACAGTGTATGACTAAATTAAATCTTTTAGGTGTAGATAGCATTGACAAACACTTAACAAATAAAATGTTTTTGTGTTCACCTGCACACTTAGGTATAGTTTTCATATTTTTATGATTTTCTTATCGACCTAATGATTTAAAAAAGAAATAGTTCCTATTGCTCCATTTTCGCAGTAATTTCTTCACACATTTACATTGCAGCATTCTCTATTGATAAGCAAAAAGGCAATGATTAAATTCCAAAATCTGTCTGAAATAAAATATGTCATCCACAGGTAAGACAAACAGATTCCATCTACGGTGTTGCCATTCTTGCATAAAATACCTTTATTTTTCAATTCATTTTGATGTGAATCACATTCTGCCTTAATTTTCACTTTAAGAAAGTTACATTTTGAGCACGTATCTGATTTTCCACAAGTTAAATTAAAATGTGTGCAAAAAATATTTATAAGTAAGTATAAGGTTTTAATCTTTCGTTGTTTTTTTTTTTAATTTTGCGTACTTTTCTGGTTCATACTTATCAAAAAACAACTAATAATTTTTCTGAGTGTTAAATCTGTTAAATCAAAACTTTTCAAGAACTTTAATTTTTCGAATAATGTGAGTTTCTGCCAGGGAAAGTACTTATATGCCCTTTAATTTTAGCCACTTGTTTCTCATTTTGCTTCCTTATTCTAGACCCAGCCGACTGTCCTATCTTATCAAAAGGGTGGGTGTCAGATCCAGTCATTTTATGATTAATCAGCCTATTGATTCTTCATTCTTTATCCCATCACAGAAAGCCACTTTACAGATAAAAATGTCACCTGCATTAAGCTAAAAAGAATAGAAAACAACGATATGAAAAAGATAAAATTTTCTAAAGAAATAAAGATCTTCTAATTTTTTCATGGGTGCTGGCTTCACCATCCTCAATAGTTCCACGGTGTCTAAAAAAATAAAATTCGTAATGGTGAATCAACTCATGAAAAAAAGTTTACCATATCTTCTAACTGCCACTTTTGAAATGAGTTCATACAAATAGGCATTCTGAATATTTTTTCTCGTAGGTTATTAAAAACTTGAAGAATTTTTTCTTTTGCCCCAGGAGAAAATTTTTCACTAATTACCCGATAGCTCTTCGGCAAGTTACATCTAATGTTACCAATGGGCGGGAATCACCGTGTTACGTGTATTGGTATATTCCTTGCCATAATTTCGATCTAATTTTCTTTTACTTTGTTTCCAGATTTTTGGGTTTTTACCGTTTTTGTAATTTTATTTCTACTTAATCTTTTGCAGATAGACGACTACTATCATTTTCCACACTCTCAACATAATCAGAATTTAAAAGTGCATAACGTCTTACCCCTTCTATAGGCAGGTTGAAGAAGGTTAAATGATTGCTTGTTATACTCAATGATACAGCGACTGATTAAAATATTGAATCGGACAAAAAGTTAATTTTAATGCAGTTATTATCCCGAGCATTATCCACTTATTATTCTCAGGTTTTGACATGTCGCCTTTAATTTGAATTAATTTAATATTTATTCTGCATTGACTTAGAAATTTTATTTTACCTTCGAAGTTTAGCAATTTTCTCCCATTTTAGCATTGGCATGTCTATCTGGGATCATCTGTAGAGACATTTTTATTAACCGGAGTTACTGTCACTAAAACGATTAAGTATTTGTCGATGAGTGATCAATTAGTGCAACTAACAACATATTAAGTGTCTAATTACATGCTTGATACTAATTCTAAAACATTTTTATAGAGGAGCATTTATTCTACTTTATTTAAATGCTATCAATATATACTCTGACTAAAACAAAATGTTACATTCATCAATGTCCAGATACTATTTTTGCCTTAGAAGAAGACAAACGTGTTGTTCAAAGTTATATGGACCATATTAATTAGAATCAATAGTAGTAATGTATATTTTTGTGCTTATCTAAATATGTAATTAATATAGTGTATTCAATGACAATATAGAAGTATACGTTATATGTAGATAAATCCCAATCCTCCTTAAGATTATACACGCAGAAGCCCTCATCCAAAGAAAAACTAGCCAACTTGATTTCGCCACTCCCCTCACCCTACCGCTTGACCATCATTAGAATAATAATTATTTGAATCTAGAGTGCCATGCACGGTAGTGGCGGGAGCAAGAGCCCGCGACCAGCTGAGATGCAAGACAGGCGTTTGGTTTCTTCACTCGCGATGTTTCTTCACCTCGCGCAAGATCAGACTCAAAATGGTCTGCATCCGCGGGAAGAACGCGAATAAATGCTTATTCTTAACGTCTTTTCAAAATTTCAAAGGAAGATCCGGGAAGCTAGATTTCGAAATCGATCTGTCTGAATTTGGCGTGGTGCGGCGTAGAAAAGAAGGCGGTTATGGAGCGCGACGGGCAACGATTGTTTTAGGCTGAAGCTTCGGGCATTAATTTTGGCAAAAAATACACTGACCTTCAATAATAATAACTATAAGTTCATTTGTAATTTTAATTATTGGTTCGACGCCCTACTCGCCTCTTCGGAAGTTTGTGTAATTTCAAAAAAAGTTTTAATTACTTTAGGTGCTTATCAATAAAATGATCTAGGTAAGTTGTTTAGTTACACCAGACTAATTATATTATGCACAACTACATAGTTATTGAATAATTATTTGAAAAGTGATTTTTTTCGATGAATGTTAATTTATGTTGCTTAAAATCGCATTCATTTATTGAGTATTTATTTGCCGAATATGTAATATTTTCAGATAGCAAAAGCTCATGTGTATAAAGGTTTCTCTGTCTTATTTTAACATTGGTTCAAATTTCTGATAAATTATCACTGAACAAAACACATTTTTCGGCACGTGTATGCCTAATTTTTCAAAAGAGGGTTTTAAAAATGTATAAAGTTTATGAAGGCTTAATATACAAATATGACAGAATTTGCTTTTCTTGTTTATTTTTAAATAAAAAATACGCAATAATTATACTTTCAATAATCATTTAAATCATATTATAATATATTCCATAACATGTGTTGAAAATAATACTCTAGTCTGCAGAGTACGGAAATCACTATACGATCTATGAAAACGAGAGAAAAAAAAAACAGTCTTCAGAGTCTGTAATTTTTAAAAAAGCGATTAGTTTCACACGCGTATAGGAATCAACTTTTTTCTTCAAACGTCAGTAAATCCATCATTACTCGACTGTGTAAGCGGCCGCGAAGTTTAATTTTTCCTCCGCCGGAGCTTCACTTTTCGCTTTCCCGCCGGCGGCGGAGTGAAAAGTGTTATCATAGCAACATAGATACAAATAAACAACAAAACAAGCGTCAACAATTCAATATTTATTAAACTATCTACGGCCTCTTGGATAATTTCAGGCGGTGTGCACTGCATTTCTAAAAATCACTAATTTAGGAACAAATTGGTTATTATTTAATCGAACTTACTCAATAACTGCTTATCAATACGGAATTAAAAGGAATCGAAGACACAATTAAAAAAAAATAATTATTGTTGACAGTGTCCACTGACAGCTATATTTTACCTTACTATAGCAACAAGTTGTGCCTATTTACCGACACCGTTCTAAGCCGCCTTGCGAACCCACTTATCTTTAATAATAATTAAAAAGAGTTGATTACTTTGTCGACATTTGAAGAAGAAACAGCATATTTTATTTGGAGGAAAAGTTACTTTTCATGGCTTGCTCTCTATTACCAGCCTCAATCCGTTCGGTTGTTAATCAGGAGCGCGCCATAAAAAAATATCACTTTTCCTCTATATAAAATAATACACTATTTAACACTAGTGTTGAGAAGAACTGATCGTGTGATCCTCATCTGTCAAGTTGAAGGGTCAAATCAAATATGGCGTCAAATTGACATCTGACATCTGTTCAAATAGAGTAGTGTTGAAAATAGTTTTCAACACATGCGCGCGTGAAAAAAAGCAATTTCTAGTCAAGTTAACTTGCTTTTTTCTCATTTTCGTTAATGGTAGTAAGGAAATAGTGAATTGCATACCAAGTATTGAAAACGAGGAGGATCTTACTTAGCACGAGCAATACCTCCTACAACTAGGCCAACTAGCTAATATTAAAATTAGCAGTGACGTCATCAAAAGTGGTCTATACTTTTTTGCCATAAGAAAAGAGGAGCAAAGAGGAGCCCAGTAAAAGCATTAATTATTTTATCGCGCCTACCTTCATATTTAACGTTGATTGCCATGATGGGCGACTGGAATGTCAATTCCCATCTCGACGTCATGTATCCGGTGCTGCCAGATTGGGCGCTTTATCACAGTTTGAGCTACTTCTCACTCTAGTTTGCCACAAATTATTTTTCAAAGAAACTTAAAATATTCGTCTTAGATTCCAAGATTACAATTAGCAACATATTAGATACTTAATGTAAAAGTTTGCTTTGATATATTATAGTATAGTTATATTAAATATAAACAAATATTTAAAATCCGAAAAGTAATAATATAAAAACCGGAAAGTAAAGCAATAACGAAATCAAAAAACATTTAAGAAAATAAACGTTGCTAACCAATAATCTAATTATTTTTTATCCGATCGGACGAAAAACGACACCTTTCCGATGTGTTTTCTCACTGCAAAGGTCATGATTCCAGTATATTGTATTCGTTGCTGCGCAACATGCAATAACTGTACAAGAATAGAAAATAACTATCCGGGAATATAACATTCCCGTCCTAGGCCGGGAATGTAACATTTCTGTCATATTCAAACGCCTTGTTTATCAGATCTGACGTCTATCAAAAGTAACATTTAGCTGTAGTTTCCGTAGCTACGTAATAAACTTCAAGCTCGCTCGATTCAAAACTTGATATGATGTTGAGTTTAAATTTAAAACACCGTTTTTATTTAGTGTAATATTTGGCTCTATTTATATAAGTACGTATTCTTATTAATTTCGATCGGATAAAAAATAGTATGTGCAACTCGTAGGAAAAGCACATTCCTGGACTCCTGTGTTGCTGGCCTCGGCTGCGCCTCGTCCAGCTTTTCCTCCTAGTTACACAATATACTATTGTATATTTAGTTCCATTTAAAAACATAATTCCAAATGTCATTCAACAAATGCTGTAAAAATTAAGGTCCAACTAAATATACGTTAAACAGTTTACATCCCAAATAATGTATGAAACTATCTCTACCAACCCAGACGAACCAAATACTGAACGAGGCAATTCTACAAATTCGTAACAATATTTATTTTTTACCATTGCGCAACGACCAAGGCAAACGATTATATATTTGTTCCAGGATTTTGGTCGTAAACTCTTTTAGGGGTACTTGGCACACTATTGTCACTTTCTTCATCAAAGTGAAGTGGTGTAATATTTTCTTCACCAACGTCAAGTGTTTACAAAACCTTACATTCTCGCCCAGAAGTTCACCACTTGTTTGATTTTTGGTCACATGATGACTGGATGGCGTAGATTCGTTCCTCTTTTTTAAAGAAACCTGAAATAATATTGTTTTTATATTGTGTTCATTGGTGAGAAAGTGTATCTTTTTAGAAAAGCAACAGGAACTAGCCATGTTTCTTGGAACACCCTGTATAATATGTTATGTTTTTATTGAAAAATTGGCATTTTAAAATCACTATCACGAAATCAAAGAAGTATTCACTTCAAAACTTGTATATGTATACTTACAATCTGTCCCTTTCTTCGACGTGAATATTTTCTAACCGCATTTAACCTAAGTCAGCCCTTCAATCCTTTTCTTTTAGCATTCATATTTTACAGTTATTTCCAGAAACCAACAACAACCACACAAGAACATTTTTCAATATGTAACCACCAATATAAAATGCAATGACTCAACAAAACGACAAGGCAACGCCACTTACCATAACGCACTAAACACATTTTAAAGATCTATAAAATGCATAAAGCGCGCGCAGGTCGTACACTTTCCACGCGTGCGATCGCCGGCCCTACACTTTCCACGCCTGTGATCGTAGGCCGTACATTTTACACGCGTGCGATCGCCGAGAACGCTTCACAAAAATTACGTAGGCCAGCCCTGGCGTACATCGCACCCCACTCAAGAGGATACCTATAAATGCTGTCCAAGGGTCGAAAATTATACGAATATTTTTGCCGCGTCTCTTACCGTTGCCTCGCAGCAGTATCTCTGATGGATAGATACCTTCCTCTTAAGTTTTGTTTTAAATTATGCAAATCGCATCGATATTTTTATTCATTTGCAAAATATTCAACTACAACCAATGTTAGCATGAAAATCCGCTTGGTGCGTTTGATTTGTTAACAGAACTACAGAGGTTGATTCTTTCACATATACGGACCTAAAAATTAAATCTTCACTTCGTGTTTTGGGTTATAATGGGTAAAATCTATAAAATATAATGCGGCATTCTTGAAGTACAGAGTTAATTTTGAAGCAAACCATTAGTTTTAGTGAAAAACGCTACTTAAAAAGTAAAGCTGCTTTAAAAGCACGCGCTACTCTTAAAGTAACGAAGTTACAGTACAGCGTTACGTTTTAAAAGTAATTTAAATTAAATAATTACTTTATGATCAAAAGCCCCGTTGCAGTGTTGCAGTAAAAACCTGACTGAGGGACAGAATTTAATTTATACTAAATGGTTACTCAGTTATTTTTTTTTCGATACCTTTGACATAGAGCACAATATACTTTTTTAAGAAAATACAGAAAAAAGGGAAGGGCTACTAATCTTAGGGCCACTGTGCAGGGCTACTAATCTTAGGGCCACTGTGCAGTTGGGCCAAATATAAGGATACCGACTACACGTTGGCGTTGCTCTTGGTCAGTCTGCAATGTGGTCATTATTTGACAAAGATGGATGTGGAAACATGAGTGGATCGCCGTAGTAAAACATCTGTCAAAGTATTTCACATTTGCTTCCATGACGTCACTCGACAGTTGGAGGTAATTTCAAAAATGTCGCCGTGGGTGCAGAGTATAGATAAATATTTATGGGGTAATAGGATGTTTTGATTTGTATTATTTTATTTTAATATAGACTACAATTACACGTGCGAAGCTAATCTTCGACGAGACCTTGATCATTACAATCGGTGAAGCCAAAAAGATATACCTCCTTTTGTGCACGAAAAAACATCATACCGCTGGCGGGCCAACGCTGGCCGCCGACGATCAAGTTAGGCCAAGTAGTTGTACACACGTTGGCCTAACTCATTGGTTCAACTAGATTACCGAGCGTGTACAGGAACTATTAGGTATTGGTATGATGTTTACTTCTTTCAAAGCCCAGGAAGTTGCCCGTAGTGGCAGATATAGTAATCAAATAAATGACATAAAAATTTGGTTAAGGAATAATTAGTGAAATATAGTTTTATGTCAATAGCAATACCGTTACCTATCCCTTTAGCACTGGTTTTTCACATTTTGGTAAGTAGTTGATCAGTGAGAAGTAGAATTATTGATAAATTATTCGAATACACACGTTTGCATAAAAGTTCGATACCAAATCACATGCATCAGGATTTTAAGTTCGATATATAAAGTTTAAAATAGTCCTTGAATGTATCTGCAATAATTGTTGAACTCATGCGCATTCAGGCATAGGATTAACATTTAGATATCGTACAATGTTTCAAATTCCTTGGGGTTCGGTTTTGGCTTAATGACACAAGTGCACCATTTTTTCATTACGAACAGACATGGCTACGAAGTTTCAGTAGTTCTCACATTCCTTTGATGTGAGTGATCTCTTAACGAAGGCGCAAACAAATTTGAAAAGCGTGGAGTTTTAATAAGAATATGTAAATTAAAAATATTTGATAATGACTGATTGATTCATTGATTTTATATCAAACCTCAATTTATATTTCTTTATTCAAAATTGAAAATAACATATTTAAAAAATCTGTAGTCACGGCATGTACAAAACTTAATTCCAGGTCGACATTTAACAACTTTTTGATCCGGCTGTATGACTACGTATACAACACAAAACTGTGATCCTTGATCCTTTTAAGTCGATCGGATAGAACCGGATTTCAATCAAGCTCGTATTTATTACGTTTTGATTAATTCCGATTCAAGAATCCGGTTCCAATTCACTTCTAATCCAAAAAAGGTAAATGCTTTTAAAAGTTGGATAGTGATAGTCAAATAAGATTGGTTAACCTAACCCATCAACCTTTAAGATTCACTTTATTTTTCGTTTTTTTCTTGCATTGGTTTTGCTTGTTACGTTAAAAATAAAAGTAAAGCGTGGTTTGACAATTGCATCAATTCAATAATAACTCGTTATATGCAATAAAGAATTTAAGACGGCGCGGCGCGGCATCGAGGAAAGGAAATAATCTGGCAAGCAGGTACGGATTTCAATTAGCTTGGCTCCTTGTCAAAAAATATACCTATGTATATATACCTATATATTTTAATCCCATTATTACTACTTTAGTTATTGATCATAGAAGAAAACGAGAGAGGTAATTAAAAACCGCAGCCGAGATTTATGGTAAAACATCATTCGAACTGATAAAGTAGGAAAACCAGAATTGTTAGAAAGCTTCCCAATGTCGAGAAGTCCACTCATGACAATTTGCGCTGATCTGCGAGTAGCAATGAATCCCAAACCCAGTATGTAAAATGTCTATTAGACAGCGAAAACGCTGCTTTCGGTGAAAAAGAAGATATCAATGTCTCTTTATTTTCTACCCAGTTGTTGTGAGTACAGAGTAGTAGATAATCAGTTTCGAGTCACAAAGTTACATTGTGCAAGGTTTTTCGTGAATTTGTGGAGGCTTCCATTCCCAAATAATGCTAAAGAATATCCGATCTTTTCAACAAAAAAGCCCTATCCCAAATATAACTGCAGCAATTGAAGACACATACATTCCTATCTCGCCATCAAGTAATTGATATAAAGATTACGTTAACAGAAAGGGATGGCATTCAATCATGCTGCAAGAAATTGTAGGCCATAAATATCAATTCTTTGACATATTCAGCAAGGAGCCTGGCCGATATCATGATATAACTTCTTTTATGATCTGTAGTATTTACTAAAACCTAGAGAGGGTTGTGCTAAATGTGAATTATAACCCTCGAAATTATACTTAGTACGTAATATATAACCAAATGTATTTACTTACTAATTCTTAATTTTTGAGGCACAATTTCAATTAATGACAGGAATTTGCGATATATTATTGTTGATGATCCAGCTTACCCAGTGCCCTGGCTTCTGAGAGGTGTTTCTGGTATATTGACGGATGTTGAAGATTTCTTTAATGCCCATATAAATTCCGCCAAAGTTGTATTGAAATTGAATGTGGGAGACTAAAGGTGAGATGGAGATGTAGCCTTAAAAAGTTTGACGTTCACCTATCGTTTGTTCCAAAAATTATTGCAAAACATTGTACATTGTATAATATAGTAGAATCTATCAATGATGAATTTCATCCATGGAGTATGCTGTAATCATATTCCATCAACCTGAGCAGCGGAACTGTGTTGCGACGGATGCATATGCAAGGTGTGACATGTATTAGAATAAATAAAACACACGTTCTCATTGAGATGATAAACCATAACTGACTTTATTTTAAGCATATATCGATCTACATTCTGGTGACGCGACATACACATAAGAGACTAAACATTCATTGTTTATCAGAGTTCCACGAATAATGCAGTGGAAGGCGCAGTATACAGTTTCGTCCTATGTTTATTATTATTTTTTAAAGATTAGTGATATTTTAACAACATGCACATTTTTCTTAAGTGAATATTCAACCAAAAATTTCCCCTTGAGAACCTCAAGATATGCTCCGGGTTATTAAGCGAAACTTCAGGATCAAGGTGTCGAAAATGTAAATTCGGTTTTTGGCGTTATTAGGAAACATGATTTGTTAATTTATTTATCCTATATAGCATCTCTAAAATACATATTAACATTAGTCTTTTAGACCAATATATAACAACTCAAACAATAAGAGCAAAAAGAATGATCTACCTCTATACAGTATTTTAGATTAAGATATTAAAGCTCTTTAAACCATAAACTAACCAATAAAAATTTGAACTTTTAGGCATACTTTTTTTGGGTAAATATAAAAAATAAAACTTTTAGAATCATTTCCATATTCGGATTTGTTGCCTTAACAACAAACATCGTGCAGTCAATCATAGTTCTTTTTTGGGGCTTCCAAAAATAGTTCATCAACTGTACCGCTGCTTCAACTTTCAATTTTTATTGATCTCCATGTTCCTAAGGATATTTAAAATTTCTCTAAATGGATCCAATTTGCCATTGTTAGACCATTTCTTTGTAGGTAGCTTGGGAGCATTAACTCTTTTATTCCTGGCTTCTTTTAAGGCCCTGCCATGATCCCGTCGACTTCGACAGCAACTCTACTACCCTAATGTTTTCGATAACATAATCCTCTTTGGGAATCTCAACTATATCATGCAAAATAGTATTAATAAGTAGTCTCAATACAAATAAGTTTTAATACAAAATTATGTACCTAGGTGCAGTTACAATACACCTCTTTGACTTATTGAAGAATAACATATCTATCAAAATACATCATCATACATCCCACCGTTAATTTTGAAGATCTGCATATTGTATTAGTGTTTCGTACATTCGCCCTGTATATCACAAAGTTTTTCAATTCCTCTTTGGAATCTTAACTCACAGATATAGATTCTATTCCTAAAAGATCGTCCATTTCCTGGCAAAAGTCAAAAGACATTGGACTGTTTCCACTAACAGAATTCTGGCATTTACATTTTTAATATTCGGCTGAAATTTTATAAGGACCACTGTTAGTATAAATTATTTAAGTTCAAACTCTATTTCAAAATGTTTTATACAGATTTAAAATGAAAATCACTAGAACCAAAATTAAATCTTGAAGAGTTAAAACCATTGTTTGGTACACACATAGAAAATATCTCTTGATCTAAAAACAGCGAGGAGTTCAGATCATTCCTCTACTTATGAAGAAATAAATATTTATTTTGAAATACTTTTCCTCGCCATAAGAACATGTGAAGTTCAGATATATATTTTTTGATTTGAATCCGCTGAGGTGAAGAAACACCTCTCTCGACGCAAAGTAATATCCTTTTGCCACATATAAAAGTCAATATGCTCTCGGAATAACGTCAATTCCCTCAGTTTGAGAACTCTTTTCTATGTGTGTAGGTTTATGTGTAAATAACAATAATTACTACATGGGTACTCAGCATATTATAAGACCTCGTAATTTAAGACCATTATTTACACTCCTTTTCTAATAGCATGGAATGGAATAATCAGCGTATTATTAGAGATACTATAATGCAGTTAAGTAACAGAAGAGCCCCAGTATATTAAGTGGCTTCCCCGTAGTATAATGCAGAAATATGTTAAATGAGGAAATTAAGGAGCGTATGTTGAAATATAAGAATTTGAAATGTTCTCCGTCAACAGGCATTTTGGTCTCTACTCTTGAATCCCAAAATTCGAAACTAGCTACGCATTACACGAAAAATATTATCATACACCATAATATCAATAAAGTACATACACAAAAAGATGTACATATTTTGAAAACGTCCTATAGATGCAAAAAATGGAAAATACCAAAAAATTGCAAGAACTTGTTTTTGGTATTTGAGTTCAGATTATTTCTGATGGCAGAAAATATCCCAATAAATATATGCTATGCGGAGACAAACTTTTGAGTAATTAAAAATCTTATCTGCATAACACATTTGCCATGGAAAACCCTAGCAACGCCAAGAAGTTTGCTATAAACTGTACTCTTTTGGCTACACAATGTCGAAACCGCAACAAAATTCCTCAATTCTTACTGATTTTTTTTTACCAAATTATTAAAACTAACTTGCATATAAGTGATTTAGAAGAGCTGAATAAAGGATTATTAATTTTTTCATCAACATAAATCAGAAATGCATTGTAAAATTATTACTCGGCGATTTTCTTTTTGTTTTTTAGAGCTTTCTGAATGCCGTGTGTTATATATTGCATTCCTTTCACATAGATAATAGATAAATAAATATTAGAGTTCTGATTTTTATTTTTAAAACCTTGTAAAATAATTTAATATAACCTCTACACGTTTCCATTATCCCTTTGTTGAGATGGTTGTTGTGTATGCTTTCTTCAGTCTCAGTCTGTCCTCAGAGGCTACTACTGTATGAGGATAGGCTTCAAGTTATGGGAGGCCCAGCAGGATATGTAATTCTGCTGTTGGCGTTCTTTTTATGGCCTGTGATGACGAGACGGGTTAACCTTTGAATCTATGCCAGCTGCAGATAAGTGATCTTGTGATCCACCGCGGGCCACCACACTATCAAGCCATATACCGTGCTGTAGAGCCGTGAGCCCCTAAGTTGGGATCACCGCTCTTCTAAGTTGCCAGAACATTGCCACCGACTTTTTAATCGACTTTTCCACCTAAGCTCTCCAAGAAAGCTTAGAATCCATGAGAACTTCTATGTTCTTCACCTCACTCCCAGAGTTAATTATTTGACCATGCAATCTTGAAGCTAGGAACCCGTCTACGTTCTATTTTTTGTAAAAAGGATTGTCTCCATTTTTATCGAATTTACCCACACACCGGTATCCTCACACCATCTTCCCACTGTTCTACTGGCCACCTGTATTTATTCGCAGGCGCATTAATACGTCACCCGCAGAAACAAAAACTTCTTGATATTTCTCCGTTTCATTAGGTCTCTTATCATTCTCACTCTTATTAGCTTCAAAATGTTAGTATTTTCAATTTTAGGCACTACTCTTCTCACATGGTCACTAAATTCTATAACTATAACGCAAAGACAACTTGCATTGTAAAAATTTAATACTTGTGTTTCAGTTCCCGGTTATACCTTTGTTCCCACAAAACCGAGAGTTATCCATTTTTTCAAAAAAGAATTTGCCTAAAACTGAACCACCAACTATACTATGCAGGAAAATTTGAAATTCTTCGTTCTATTATTTGATAATAAATTAAACCGAAAATATTATCTTCTCCATCTAAAAATTGCTATCTATATAGATCTCTTTTTCGCATACTCGAAATCTTCCATTTCATTTAGAAAATGCTTTGGTTTCTGGCTTGTATGCACCAGAGTTACCGAAATTCTATATTCCTTGTTAAGTTTATATTCGTTGTGTTTTTCTTGCTAAAAGACTATAATTTTCTTAAAATGGACCGCAAGAGATTTAAGACGCTACAGCCGAAAATTTAGGCAGAGTAATGGTAGCCGAAAATTCTTCCAAAGCACTAGCTATTTTTGATTATTCCTTCTGGCAAAAATTGTAATTTTACATTTTTTGTTTGATTCAAATCATCCTACTCTTAAAATTACGTTACTCTTGTATTTTGTTTCTCTTCTAAAACAATTGCAAGAAAGAAAGTCTAGGGATTAGAAATTTATCGTTGACGCAAATTTGAACTCCAAATAATGCCGCGCACAGGCTGAATCTCTCATTGATTAGATAGAGCTGGATTCAAAATATCCATTTGAAAGTCTGAAATTCGCACATGCGCATTGATGATATGCTTAAAAAAAGAATATAGGGCTTGTAAGTCTATCCTTCTCATGTTCAGTTCAAATCTCTGAAACAACGCGCCATATATAAATTAATATATTATGGATGCTCTAAAGACATCAACATCTTGCGTTTTCCATCCAATTCTTCCTGGAGCTCTGGCTATATTACTCTCATAAAAATCTAACGTACCTTAAAACCATCTAAACTGAATGGGCTCATTTGCTAAAATTTTAAAATCGGTTTTGATTTCAGTAAGACAAAGTATTAATAATAAAAATGTGATTCTAAAAATTTCATATCAGTAGGATATTCAGTTCTCCTAATATAACCATTTGAATAATCGAAATTAAAGCCCGGCGTGTGACGTAACCGCATATGAAATTTAATGCAGGTTCCAGTCGAGCGCAATGGTTAGGCTTTACATATACTTTGGTTAGGCAGACATCTGTGTGAGATTTGAGATCATAGGGTGCGTCGGCGTCGCATCGAATGTACTTATTTGGTATTGTCAGAGTATTATCAGAGTCTATAGATATTCTGTATTATTGCCTTTATAAAATGTGTGAACTTTCTAAACTTTCTTATTTCACAATCACATCAATCTTCAGAATTTATCAAAACCTTTATAATAATATCGAGACACAACACTAGCTGTCGTAGTCTTATGTCGACTAGCCAACGCTGACGAGACAGCGTTCCTATGCGATGACGTCATGCTAGAATTTCAACGAGACATGTTTATTATTTTTTTTTAATGACGTACAATACTCCCAGGGGTCTAATTTTTTGCATAGAGTCTTCAAAATATATACCCTTCCCGATCGTGAAATAAAAAAAAAAACTGAAAATGAACCCATTATCGTAATTTTGTTGCCGACTCTGCCCAACCTAATAGTACTATTATAAAAAACATCAAGTCTCAGTATATCA
The DNA here is from genome assembly GCA_016904865.1 of Pissodes strobi. Classification (NCBI taxonomy): domain Eukaryota; kingdom Metazoa; phylum Arthropoda; class Insecta; order Coleoptera; family Curculionidae; genus Pissodes; species Pissodes strobi. Next base: position 23,793 of record MU185175.1, read on the forward strand.
TAGACTTTTTATCCCTTCATTAGAAACATCTTGCTTCCAATCATACCCTTCGTGGCTCCCGTCTATAAGTGCTGGGTTCGGGTATTAAAATGGAGTTGGAGTGAAGTACGAGTGGATTTTCGCGCACGTGATCTTAGAGCGTATGGAGTTAAAATGTATAGTCGAACGATTCGGAGTTGTTGGACCTGGGAATGACAGATTATTGACGGATTCAAGACAGCTGTTTTCTGTATTCAATTTTAATTTTTAGGAAAAGTGTTTTTTTTAAGAGAATTCGGACACAATGTTTGCTCCGTTACAAATTTTATTAATGTTTTGTTAAATAGTACCTGTGACCCATCAAATATAACGGGGTTACCTGCCTATTCTACAACAGGACAATGCGTATATTTACTTATTTCCATATTTTTATAATCTTGGACTACACATGGACACAAAATTTATGCATATGACCCAAACAAAATTAAAATTCTCAAGAAACAAGACACAAAATGAAAATCGAAAATGACACTTCTCGCTCGATTCTCAAACTACGCAGGCTCACTCCAATATCTTCCTTCTGCGAGGTGGAACTTTTGGAGTTAACTCTTTTTACCCCATTCCGTAGGTAATAGTCGACTGCTGAAAGAGCTATTCCATTTGCACGAAAAGCTTTACCCGAACGGCTGGAGTATTTTAGGTATGCACGGAGTGAATGGCGTGAGCATCTAGAACGCGCCTAAGATTTCACCTCCTTCTCTTATTAAAGTTCATTAAATGCGAATTTATTTTTTGGAAATAAAAGAGCTGCATATTAACTTTTACAAATGGCTCGAGGTCCTCCCACAGGGTTGACAATTCTAAGTTTAAATAAACATCTTTTTTCGTTAAAGAGAACTATACGTGAGCGACTAAAGCACATCTCACCCCACTAATAAATTGCAATTATATCTAAATCTCTATAATTTTTAAGATCGAACTAAAATTTATGGTCATCCCACCATGCATTCCCTAATAATTGGAATTCCTGAACTCCGCTCAATGCATTTCCAAAGAAGCAAAATAATGTTTTTTTCTTTGGGCGCTAAGGCATTCAGACCTTCAGAGTAATAAAATACCGGATTTAATACCCAAATTAGTAATACTAAATGGATCTCCATTCTAGGCACCTCAAAAGTATCAATGTGACATTTTTTAAATTTATTTGACAACATTCACCAATCGGATTGAAGTCAACAGAAAAATCTTAATAAAGTCAAACAATGCATTATCTATATTTACCTAAGAAAGATTTTCCTCCCTCTAATAGCCCAGCATACCAATTGACATCTTTTGTTTTTTTTTTGCCAAAAGGTTTCTTGCAGTTTCTATTTTTTCTCAAACAAGTTATTAGGTATGAATTTTTATTTAAATCAATAACGTCTTACAAAACTAGTAACACTGAAACATAAGAAAGTCTTGAAAATACCTATTTAAAATTATTAAAATTTGTTAGACAATTCGTTAAATTATTAAAGGAAATACCTCCAAAACTTGTCATCGTCGTAGTAAACTCCAGTTGTATTATTATATATTTTACCATAATTTCACAAATGATAAATTAATTCAATTTAAATAGAGCTAATCGGTCATAAGATAGGTCCCCGAGATAAACACATTTTTAAACATTTATTCTTTATGTAATAATGCCAACAAGACTGTACTTCTGTTACTATAATTAGAAATAAACATTATACCTGTACCACTAACACAGCTCATTCTTAACTTTTCTTAACTTGAGTAGGCCCTCAATGGTCTTTAGCACAATAAATGAATCGATCAATCTTATCAAACAGCAAATATTTTTTTAACTGTTGCCAATGAAAAATTTTTAAATTTATGCGTTAAGACATTCGGTAGATATTTTTCCATGAAACTAAATGGGGATAATTTGATTAAGATTATATTTATTTTTGAACTGCCGAAAGATGTAGGCGCATGTAGAATAAGGGAAATTAATGAATGAATGATGGAACTCATCAATATAGCTGAAGGCTACATTGCTGATTCAACCTGCAGAAAATGTAAGGGTACAAGCAAAACTATTTCTGAAAATAAAATTGTGCATGCAAATAATATGGAATTGGTTCCACTAAGCACATCTGGAGTTTACTCGAGGATGATTCAATTCCTGACAAAATTTCTCCCAAAAGAGCTAATGAGCAAAAAAATATGAATACTTGCTTGTCAGAAAGAAGTTTTGGAGGTATTTTCTTAAATAAGTTAACCAATTATACATTAAATTTTCATAATTGTAAATAGGTATTGCAAGAAAATATAGTGTAACGGTAGCACCTATTAATTGGTCAGATAACAGTTATGACCAGTTTAAATTTAAATCCTAATATTAAGGTATGATTAAATCACTGTAACATAAATTAAATTTTCACAATTTGGCAATAAACATAATCCACCTAACATCGGCAATGCAACAACTGTTATTTTATTACGTCCTTTAGAACCACTATATTTTTTTGAGTTTTTCACAAGAATCGCTACATTTTCCATAAGTCAGTGCATCACTTGAAATACCTGAAATTTTTGGCGTATTTACGAATTTAAATCCTATAGATGTTTTCTAAATATTATTTATCACTAAAATATTAGCTCAGAGTTTAAATGTTAATTATTGTCCAGGGACTGACAAATATATTTTTTCGGTTGGCCAATAACTGTAGATATTGCCTTTTTTTAAATAATACATTTAAAGAAATGCTAATTTTTTTTTTAATTCTTTCAAGTGGGTGCCAGGGGAACAGTTACGTACTTGCTTTGTAGAAAAGATGTTTTTGCTACAAAGGAAGTAAATCTAAACTAGAACAGGTAGGTGACTTATTTGCGACTATTATAATAATCGAAATGTGTTTGCATTATTGTCTTATGTTGGTTTGGATTGGTAAATACTTCACTAGGTAGTTGTTGTTAAAGTCCTTGTCAGCTTTTGAATTTTTCAAAAAAGAGTTACCACTTTCTCTCTTATTAATGGCCACTAACTACAATTTTTGATTGCCAGTAAATGGATTTTTGTGGCAAATAACTGTAATTTTTGGTTGCCCATAAATATTTTTTGTGGCCAATGATTGCATGTTTTTGGGATTCTTCAGTTTTTCGGTTTTCTAAATATCATAAAAGAACTTATATCTTTTTTAGCAAATTTTGAAGTTGTCTATGCAATAATGCAGCAAAAAATATATTTTTAAGGTATTAAACGAGTTTGCTGTTAAATATATGAATCCTCTTAATGACTCCAATGACTGTTGTAGCCGTTATACAATTAGATCATATTTATCTTGTCGCAAAAGGTCATTAGTGGCTTCTTAAATACCGTTTAAGAAAATCCCAGATATGTGCCTGTGCACTAAGATAAGGACTTTATGCCGGACTTTCCATAAAGTTTACCACTACTTTGGCATGATAGTTTTGGCCTATAATAGCCTTCTAAGCCCGTACGCCCCATCAAAGAGGTAACAGTCCACTCCATGATAGGTTCTCTGCCATAGTGATGCCTTCTAGACTAGACGAGACCAGGGCAACATATCTCTCGTCTCGTCTGGGTGAGATGAGGAATAGAGCTTATTTCACCTCATCTGGAGATGCAATTCCTCGTTCGAGAGATACATTCTCTCGTCTCGTCTTGTCTCGTCGCTTTGCTCTCGAGTTAGAAAATTATTTCCTCACATATCTGCAAATAGATTAAATTAGTATAGATATCGGAATTATAATGCAAATGAAAAATTGAGTTTGGTATAAGATGTATGTATATGTATAGGTATATAAATAGAGTTGTATTATAAAATACATATATCATGTTATACAATTGAGAATTTTATAACAGAATACTTAATAAAAAAAATATATAAAACAAGGATAAATATATCTATAATAATTAGCAGACTAACACACTTCATATATCAATGAGATCTTTACATAGGACAGATTTTACATTTATACATAACATCTTACATTAGTGTACAGGATGGCGCATAAAAGATGACCTGCCACCTTGATATCTTTAAGTTACGAAAAAGAGTTGGATATTAATACTTATTTTGAGAATCTCAAAATTATTATTATTATTATTATTATATGTATATAGAACTTCTGTAGAGTGTTCAAGTTTTTTAATATGTTTTTATCGGTATAGATAGGTAAGCAATCTTTAATATCAAGCAGTATTATTAAAAACTAACATCTATTACATATTACTAATTAACTAGACACTTATATCTAGACTTATTATTAATTTCGCTAGAGCAAAAAGTCACAATCCACAAAAAACACTTATATCTCACAGTACTGAAACTTCTCACTTTGGGTTTATGACATACTTAAAATGAAATGTTTCAGTGATACTATTATTTAAGTGATATATATCACTTATTGCTATCTATAAAATGGTAATATAAACTCTTGATCAATTAAACGCATGCAAAAAAGTTTAAGTCTTGTTTTTAATGTACGTCCAAAATTAAAATAGAGCTATAATGCGATTTGGTCTCCAGTACGTCCAAGGGACTCATTCCGGGACTCAACGTCACGACGTTAATGCTCATTCCCAATCTATCTCCACCGAATTGACTAGACCATTTACAGAACTTTGCTTTTGTCTGGCCTGCCATTAAGGCAGGAATTGGTGACCTTAAATTTGTTTGTCTAAAGACGTTCACTCAACTTGAGGTTTATACTTTATACAAGAGGACCACTTACATATTTGCAGTACAATTCGTTGAAAAACAAACATCAGCCGGAATAAGGCAATGTCGATCAGAATCAGTGTCCATCTTCTTGTTTTTTTTTGGGTGCTTGTTGATACTCTTGCATGTCAGCCATTCGGTTCTACTTCATCAATGTGCCTGTTTTAATACACTCATCTCTAGATAGATTTCTGGATTATTATTTGCATAATGTTTACGAATTATTTAGCGAATGACACTTGAAAAAAATAGCAGAAGTACCAACAAGGTTAAAATACACCTTGAAAAAGTATTTTGTATTAAACATCTAATCCGAATGGAATGTTCCGAATGTTAAGAAGGTTGCAGTTTTGTTTTCAATGGGAATCGCAATTATTTACTAGACTATATTAATATTTATTCCACGGACAGTGACAAAAACTTACATATTAACAAATGAATGCTGAAACAAGCTTTAAGGGCTTTTAACATTTACAAATTACTATATTTAAACATACAAATCACCTGTAATTTGATTTACTCTCCTCGATAATTATTGTAATCCCAATATAAAAAATTTATTAAAGAACCAAAGGCACCTACCTGCGTACTTATATTTTTAATTAAAACTATACGCCTCGTAAACTCTTGCACATTTTATTTTTTAATTTAGATAATTTTGTATTTTTTTCAGCTTGGGTAAGTGCACATGTACCCAATATATGCAAAAGCGCTAAAGTGAATAAATAATGCTTATTTACTTTCATTTGTGACACCCATCTGCATATTAATAATGGATAATATATCTAATGCTATTCTAAATTGACTTTAGATTAAAACATCTTCGTTCTTGAGTTTGATAGATCATTTCAAAAACAAAATTTTTATAATCCGTAGGGGACGTATTAATATGATCTTTATTAGATCAAAGACCTTATGTATTTGAATTCGTCCGATAGAGGTTTTATAAAGATAGAAATACTATAAAAAATATTATTTATAAACTCTAAATAAACTTACTGAGTACAATGCGGCATATCTAGAACTTTCTTGTGAAGTTTGCGATTTTTGTCAGATATGCCAAATAAAGTCTTCGCTTATTTCGTTAAATAAAAAATATTTTTTTTACTGCCAACAAGTACTCTTAAAAAGTATGTTCTTACGGCAGTAAATTCTAATATGTAATTACTGCTATTTTCAATCCGTGTATGAAATCCCAATTACCTAGCTTTTCAATAGCCACAATAGCTCACCCTTGAACTAATCACTAAGTTTATCACCGTGGTGTAAACAGTGTATTTAATTTGTAATATTGGCATATCTGACTGTCTAAAAGTTTAGAAATGTATTTTTTTTTAATAGTACTTAGCACACTTACTTCTTGCTATCTTTTACTTCCCGCCTTAAGTTTCCCTCCTCATTTGGATAGATCAAGAAAAAGGAGTGGCATTGCATATATCTCAACAACCACAGTACCAGGTAATGATAAACAACTACATAATCGCTCGACAGTTATAAGGTACTTTCGACCTTGGTACGTGGTATAATATACTACCAGTATAAGAAAAATACAGCTACTATGATTAATTGTTATATACGGTTCCCCTCCAAAATTATTATACAACTTCATTTAATGTATGTATTCAAGGGCCACATCCAACTATTAATTTTCCTATTGGCTATTCCAAAAAATGAAAAACACTTTTTTATATAGATTTTTGTGAGGAATCCAAATGTGACACCCAACATTTTGTCAGCTACCGATTTGATATTAATATACGACGATATCTTGGATTTTTCTTAAACGGTAACACATACATATTTCGACATCGCTGGATAGGTATTTTTAAACTGATATAAAAAATATAGGCTTATAGACCCTTTGAGATAAACGTTTTCCATGGCAAGGTGAAACAGTTTTCGATTATCCAAAATCATGTTAATGTTTACTCAACTAGCAATTGAGTTCATTTTTCGGAAAAGCAAATGGGAAAATTGCAAGTTGAGTGAAACACTTTAAATCATTTTTAACAATCGAAAACTTTAACTTTCTGTATATTGAGAACGGTTATCCAAAAGTGGCTGCAACCCCATATTTAAAATGTGTGACCTAATTCTTCGAGATTTTTTTTAATGTAACTAATTTGTAACATCGCTAAGAGTATGTGCATATTTAATACACATTTGTATTCGACTCCCGATCAATTCCAACCATTTCCTGGTCCATCACTTACTTGAAACCATAATGATAATTTTTAAACCTACATAACGCTTAATTTTCTTGTCCACCCACAATTCCGTGTCGAAGTTTTTATCTACACTAACCAAAACTCGTGTTTTCCTCCTAATAAAAGTAAAATCAAGTCTTCATAAAACTTAATGTCCTCCATGTTTTTAAATGGCGGTTCTTGTACTTACAAATCCAAATGGTTTTAATAAATATTTGGCTGTTAAAGTGGTACTCGGCTATGTTTATCTCGCCATTCTGATGCATGTTTTATTATCTCGTGATATCCGATTTTAACAAAGCATTCAAGGCAATTAGTGACTACTTAAATATAATGTCCAATTTTTGTTTAAAATAGAATAAATTACGCCCGATTTATAAGATAGAAGCAGGTTATTACGGTTGGCCCAGTCGATATATTGAAACATGTTGTTTGTTTTGGGTCTTATGGTTTTGAGGGGGGCTATAACGAGTGAAATAAAATCATAGTGCAAGATCTTTTGATTGTCATCATAACCAATACCAATATCGCAATTTGAATTAGACAACAAAATAATTATTAAAATGTTCTGTTTTTGTATAATAACTAAGAATATTATTTCTTCTCACACATCACATTCCTATGACTAACGGATTTGGAATTATTTAGGTGGTAATTTATTTCCGTAAGAAGAAATGCCACTCATCTATATTATATTCTTGTCCAAGAGCCTACAACAGAACAGTGAAGCTGAATTTACAGAAAAGTAGTAGGTATTTAAAGATCTAAAAGGTTCCATAAATCTAGTCAATCTTAAATCGTAGACAAAATCTAAGGCACGGGATTGAATTAAATAACGCCCTCCTTCAAATATTGAAGAGAAATTCATATTTTCTGGTGATCTTGCTTGTTATCACATCGACTTTAGATTAAATATATTTTTAAAGGCCTTGTTGACCTCTTGAAAAAGTAACACAAAGTTATCCTTAATAAAATAAGCAAATTTTGTTGCTCAACAATATGTTGTAGATTTTAATGTTTAGCCAGTTTTATTTGTATCTGAAATATGAAATTTGGGTTCGCTTCAAACCATACAGATAGCAAAAGACATATGGCTTGAACGTTTTACTATGATTTAAATCCATAAAAAGCTCAGACCCAGTAAGATGATGTTAAGGAATGCAATAGAAAATTATTGAAAATTAAATATCAAATAACTGCAGATGCATTAAAAATAATGTGAGGAATTTTGAGTTTTTTTTTCAATTTTATTCATATGACAAGAGCTAAAATATGCACCAACTCAAGCTAGCTTACACTAACACAAACTAACACGCTCGAACCAAACTATCCTGAGCTGCTCATTTTGGATTGCAGACTGTTAGCTTACGTTAGGGCAAGTTGGTTTGAGGTTCAATGTATTGGTTAGTCCCTTGTATTTTCTAGAGTCTAGAGGCAACAAACAGTAATAGTTTACTATTTAAATTAAAACTAACCAGTGCCAACCAACTTCAATTTATAACCAATAAACTTTTCAGAAAAAATGTTTTTAATAATGACCGGCGTTACGCGCCTACAGCTAACCAATACGAACGAATTTCAACTTATTTTCGAGGCATCTTTTAAAAATGACTTGAAATAAGAAAGTTTTTGATAATTAATCAATAATTTTCGGTATTTTGTAATTTCGGTCGATTTTACTTTCGACTTGACGACCAATGTCAAAAATGTAGAGGTTACAAATATTGCATATACAAAAAATTTAAAATACAGGAGACCGAGAATATAAGTACAATAAACCGAAAGTGCAAAATGTCAGAAATATAAAAATTTGTAAATGTCAAAATTACAAAAAATTCAAAAATCCAAATAGATGCAGTTACCCCTATGCTCGGGTTTGGAACCTTCGACAAAATGCACTAAAACAGAGTTTTACCCACGATACCGAAAGAGAATTTTTGCACTAGACGCGCGTTTCGCTAACCATGTTAGCATCATCAGGAGATGATTAAAACTGTTTTAATTATCTCATGATGATGCTAACATGGTTAGCGAAACGAGCGTCGAGTGCAAACATTCTGTTTCGTTATTGTAGATAAAATTCTGTTTTACATGGAGTTACAAAAGTCAAAACCGAGAGCCAGACAAAATATCAAACCAGTGTAGTACACGTATTGAATATTTCATCGCAAAATGCATTTAATTGCATAGACTTTACAGCAAACTAATTCAAATAAACATGGTCTAACTCAAATTTAACCAAGCTAACCTGCGTTAAGACAACTTGCTTAGATTAGCATATGTTAGTATCTTGGTGAGAGACCTACGTTTCTAGACTAATAGCATTAATCGTAACAGTTTACTATTTAAATGAAAACTAAGTAATGCAAATCAACTTCTATTCTGTAATGATTTATATAAGAGTACATGGTTCACAAAAATAAGTTGGCCGACGTTAACGACACCAACTAACCAAAGTTAACTAATGCAAGCCAATCCCAATTTATAGAAATAGACTTTGTCAATGCCACTTGGAATAATAAATGCCCAAGTATTAATAAAACGTAATTATTTTCAACTCGCTGCATTTTCGGCCTTTTGCATTTTCTACCTTTCGTATTTTCGATTACTTTGTACTTTCAATTTTATGTATTTTCAACAATATCCATTTTTTTCTATTTTGGACCTTATTTAGGTTAAGCTTTCATGATTCGACATTTTGCAGTTTGGATCTTTAACATTTTTAGCCTGTTTGGATTTTTATTATTTTTGCATTTTGGTATTTTCGAGACTTTTTGTTCTCCTCCTTATATTTTTTTTCCGTGAACCGCAGTACATATATATTGATATTCTTGAATCTATACTGGAACATAAACATACCATTGTTTTCAACTTAAAATGCGTACAAGAGATAAAAAAATTGTGCTGGTCTAATTTTTTATAAGACACACAGCGCAATGGTATGCAAAAACTGGGGGTTTACATGCCTAGAATAGTATATTGTGTAGTAGGAAAAGCAAAACATTCCTGGACGATTGTGGTAATTGCTGGACGCGGCGCAGCCGAGGCCAGCAACACAGGAGTGAAGGAATGTGCTTTTCCTATGAGTTGCACATACTATTTTTTATTCGATCGGAATTAACTAGAATACGTATTTATAAAAATAGAGCCAAATATTACTCGAAATCAAAACGCTGTTTTAAAGTTAAACTCAACATAATATCAAGTTTTGAGTCGAGCGAGTTTGGAGTTTATTACGTAAGCTAAATCTTGCTTTTGATAAACGTCAGATCTGACAAACAAAGTGTTTAAATATGATAGAAATTTTATATTCCCGGCCTAGGCCGGGAAGCATATACGTAAACTGCAGACGTACAAAGGATAGCCAAACGTAGCCGATTCGTAAATGTCCGGCTAGGATCGGCCTAGATCTTGGTTTGCGACCAGAATGCGCGCGTAAACTGGAGACGCAGAATGACTTAAACGTCTGCAGTTTACATTGTTTAGAGATAGAGCTTAAATATGTTTGTATGGGGGGTGTAGGTAACAGTTTTTTATAAAGCGTTTTGAAAAAGGGGCATAAACAATGGAAAACATAGTTCCAAAGGGTTATGAATACAACTTTATAAACCAAAATAGTTTCAGAACAAAACCACAAGCTAAAGAAGAAATAGAGGTTAGTATAATTATTACTTTTTCTGTACCAATACCAATGCAACAGATCGCACAATAAACATATATTTAAATTGGTGCTTTTTAGGAGAAATAGTTTGACATCATTATAAGGGTCGGAATAGTGAAATACATATTTGATAGAATTGCTTGATTTCAAATAGTGGCCATGCGGATCGTGAGTTTGTTGGGAACCAAAGTTTATGATATCCTTATTGTAGTGTGGCAAAGTACGATATTTATTTTATTATCAAAAATACGGAAACATATTTTGTCTAAAAGTTGTAGGTTGTAGCGGTGCTAGAGAACCACATTTTAAAATTGTTTTGATTTATACAGAGTGCTTCAGAAAGTCAAGATAACAAAAGTTTACTTTATTTAAATGATGGAACAGGCCATAAATTAATTTATTTTTCAATTCTACCTGAAATTCTACGAAAATTTCATATGCTATGTCCTAGAAAACATATTTGATCTAAAAGTTGTAGATTGTAGCGCGTTTAGAGAACCACATTTTAAAATTATTTTAATTTATACAGGGTGCTTCACAAAATAAGGGCAACAAAATGTTTACTTTATTTAAATGACACGCCATAAATTAATTTATTTTTGAATTCTACCCAGATATTCTACAAAAATTTCATATGCTATGTCCTATATCTGTGTTCGAAATTTAACATTTGTGTTGAATTGTTGATTAAAAAAGACTCGATGATTCAATTTACTAAATGCGAATTTATTGCCGTTAATTATAAAATTATTTTGTGCTATTTGATACGCGTTTTTGCGGAAGAGAATTGCCTTCTTGCATCTTTTTAGAGTTCGTATCAGCGGTTCCCTTCTTCCTCGCTTCACTCTAGCTGTTGCTATCGGTGCTCAATTTTGTGTACGTTGCAGAATGTAAAAACACAGGGACGGAGTAAAGGCACACTTGTCGAGTTATTGTCAAATATGCTAAGATGCTTGGACAGTTTGAAAAGTAAGGTTTTAGGCAATTTGAGCCTTTGTAAAAACCAAACGGTTTGACCTAGAGCGAAATTACTTTTACATGCCTATCTTAGTATTTAATGTGTGTGCTGACATCAATATCCGGTTAAACCAGCAGTTTAAATTTTCTGTTTTTGCAAGTTTCCGGTTTAACCGGAAGTTGATGTCAGTTGATAGACCATTACAAACTGAGATAGAAACGTGAAAGTCATATCGCTCTAGATTCAACCGTTTTGATTTTACAGAGGCTCAAAAGGTCTCAAATGTTACTTTTCAAAATTCAAACGTCAATATTTCGAAACCAGTTGAAAATAGGTAGATGATATAGCATATGAAATATTCGTATCATTTTAGATATAATTCAACAATTGATTAATAAATGGATCCATTTCAAAAAAGTTAGGTAACTTTTCATGACCTTGTTTTATCGAAGCACCCTGTATAAATCAAATTAATTTTAAAATGTGGTCCTCTAAAACTGCTACAACTGAAACATGTTTTCATATTTTTGATAATAAAGGAGATATTTGGCCACACAGTATATAAAATCCTTAATTGACTGATTAATTACGAGCATGTTTAAACCGCATGACGTGAAACGCTGAATTTTGGCTACAGGTTAATTCTAAGGTGCAGAGGTTCGATAAGAAATAATTTTCCAAAACTTATATTCTAAAGCATTAAAAACAATCCCTAAATATTAAAAACAAAAAAAAATCTCAAAAATGTGTTTGCTATTTAAAACGGTGAAACAGGTAAAATATATTAAAATTTTTTCTATAGGTTTAATTTTTTTGATTTACAAAAGACACGGAAAGGGGTGGAAAACACCCCTAAAAATTTTTAAAAATCTAAAAAATTATTTGTTTTTTTTTTAAGACGGCGAAACATCAACTATGTAGGGGGATACAAATTCGAGTGTATGCATGGGGTTCTCGAGAACCGTAAGAGATATGAGGTCGGATAAATTCAGGAACAGTTACGAATTTTTATGCTTTACCAAATGATGTTTTAAAATTTGAAAAATTTCGACTACAATCGATGTTACCCTATAAAAACCGAAATATTGCAAAATAAATTTTATTTTCTCTCGGACTTATTTAAAGAGGCATTTTAAAATAAATGACACTTAATCATTGCCACTTTTCCCTTCTACAAGTTGGCATTATTACATTTAAAATACGGTGTTTCGTCATTGGGCGGCCATCAACAAGTCAATTTTTGTAAATACGGACCTGGCGTTTTTATTAGTATTTTAGAAACCTTTTAATTTTCGAAATTCAATTATGTGTTACACTTATGCTTTAAATCAATAGTTTGAAATATTCCTTTAAAAGTAATGTTCGTTCTCTCTCCAACACATTAGGCTCTAATGGGAAGTGCTTTAAATATTAATTTCAGTAATATGTGTAATACATTATTAAATTGGGAAAATCAAAAACGTTTTAAAACCTAGTAAAAATGCCAGATCTGTATTTAAAAAATGGAGTTGATGATTGCCGCCCAAAGACGAAACGTTAGACTTTTAAATTTGATAATACTATCTTGAATAGAAGAAAAAGTGGCATTGATAAAGTGTCATTTAATTTTTAATATCTCTTTAAATAAGCCCAGGAAAAAATAAAATTGATTTTGCAAAAAAATGTTTTTTAGGAAACTTCGAACGTAGTCGAAAGTTAATACCTTAAATATCTGCCCTATAAATGGTCTTTTGCAAAAATCCGTGGACATGTCAATTTAAATTTATTATACAAGGTGAACGCAAAAATGCTGGGCAGATATCAACTTCATTTGTTTTTATTGAGATCCCTATTTTATCAAATTTTTAGATTCCTGATAAAATGTTAAGCTTTTTTCATGTAGCACGTCCTATACCTAAATTTAACTGCTTTCGAAATATTGACGATTAAAAAATGATGTTTTCGACCATTTGAGCCTGTAAAATCTAAACGGTTTGTTTAGGTAAAATGACTTTCACATTCCTAACTTAGTTTTTAATGGTCTACCCTATCCATTGACATCAACTTCTCGTTAAATCGGAAATTTTCCAAAACGGGGAAATTCAAATTTCTATTTTTTTTTTATTTTACTGATTTATTGTTGATGATTTCGAAAAAACTAAGTGTACTTTACTATATGACATTTTTTATGCACTTTAATAAAATAACTTTTTTCCTACGACGTTCGGTTTTCTCAAAATTATAATTAATTTTATTTTTAAAATAATAATTTGTTTCGATAGAATACTTCAGTCCTATACACATAAATAATGCAGTGAAAATCTGATAATTTCCTCAAACGTTTAATAAAGGTTTTTTGTGCAGAAATGGGTACAAGATTTAGAAGCAAAAACTAAAGTTACTTATAGAATTACCAAAACGTTCCCAGTTACTTCTGTGAGGCCTGTCAATGTCTTTAAAAGAATCTATCATTGCCATTTCAACACCAGAATAGAAGAGACGCAGTCATACCGTAGCAGAAATACTAACTGTAGACATCAATTGTATGTTAGAATTGAACGAGAACTTGTCAAGCCAACATCGTTAGAGCATAATAAACTTATTGCTAACTGGCCATGCATAATAGAATTTAATAATAATCATAACCACACCATCCTGTCAGCAGCTGCACTTCGCTATAGACCAATAGCCGACACAACTAAACAACGTTTTTTTGAATTATTTCAACATGGTCATAAAACTTCTAGTGCCTATCATACGTATTGTGTCGAAATGATGGCATATTATGGTGATGAGTATGACTGTTGTGTTACAGATAGACGATTTTTTCCCACCAAGAACGACGTACAAAACCTATGGAAAGCTAAGTTTAAAACATCATATGGGGAGAGATCAGGGAAATATATGCTAATTTACCTAGAAAAATATTTAGCCGAACAAGCAAAAAACCGCGGGATATTATATAAAGTTTCGACCGTTGAAGAAAATTATTCAGTTGCAATATGTTCGCCTATTATGCAACGCGTAGTGCGATTATTACCACAAGCAAATGAGATTCTCTTCGTGGATTCATCAGGTAACTGCGACGTAGAAAATCATAAGGTATACTTTTTTGTAACATAGTCATCTGCTGGCGGACTGCCTATTGGGTGCATTTTGACAAACAGTAAAAAATTAGATGTCTTTGGAAGCTGTTAAATCGCTGTATGAAATTCTTCGAGTGAAAATTACACCGTCAGTAATTCTAACTGAAGACGATCTCGGTGAAAGAAATGCACTTCAGACAGTTTGGCCTAATGCAAAAATGTTATTATGTACTTTCATGTTTTGAAATCCTGTTGGAAATAGCTAACTATGACTAAAAATGGAATTTTGAAAGAAGATGCTCAACTTCATTATAGGTTATTTAAAGATATTTTAATGTAAAAAAAGACTAAGATGTAGAAACAGCTATAGTAACATTTTACGTAAAATGTTTTTATGAGAATTTTGATAATTATGTAGAGCATATGATTGATCGATTTGAGATGTGGTGTTTACTATATAGAAATGATCTCATGGTACGAGGATCTGATACAAATAATTATTCAGAAGTTATGTTTCAACTGTTAAAAGATATACCACTAGAAAGAACAAAAGCATTTAACTTGACGCAACTGGCAGATTTTATAACAACTAGTTTTGAATCTTACTTTACACAGCGTATAATGGACCTCAATTTTAACAGAGTTTCTAAAGCTGTCGCAAAAAAGTATTTCCCTGATGAAAGAGCTAATGAAGTATATAATATAATCAGTCTTGGAAACAGTGATTTTAGAGTTAAGACCTCTAGAGATCCATATATTTTTTACGACGTAGGTATGTTTGTTTTCATATGTTCATGTCCAATTGGCTATAATGGCCACTATTGCAAACATCAAGGAGCTGTTGCCAAAAAGTACCATATATTTACAGCCACTAATACCTTATCACTCTCCTCCAAGCAAATGCTTTATGAATTCGCGTTGACGAAAATTGCAAATCCATCCACTTTCGAAACACGGAAAATCGATGGAGTTATTGCAACTGACTCAAATGAGAACATTTCTTCTTGCAATAATGCTTCTATCCAAGGTCAACAGGATCAGAACAAGTATGATGGCGTTAACATTATTATTCTATGAAATTAGATGCAAAGCCAAATATTGACATAGAATCAATTAAAGAAAAATGGACAGCTCATTCCGACTTATTAATGTCGAGACTTGAAAATGATCCTGAATCATTCGGACCCGCTATAATAAAATACTTGGAGAACTGTAGCAAGTATGCGAAATCAAATCAGTCTTTGATATCAGGCTTGCATTACGCTTTGAAATACACGGGAATTTCGTCTAAAAATAAGAAGCAGGTGATATTAAGAAAAGGAAAAAAAAATGCCGTTCAGCCGACATCAATATCAAGACGTAAAGTTACAATGACAGGTAGAAGAGCATCGTTAGCTGGACGAAAATCGGGAACATCTAACAGAAAACAGCAAAAATGAGCACCGCACAAATTACAACATTGTGTAGAGAAAAACATTGGTCTAGGTGATAATGAATTTAGAAAATAGTAATTTTTCATGGAGAATGTTAATATTTGTATGCTATTTTTGCATTTACATAAGGATAGGTCTATTTAATTGTGATTACATTATGTTTGTTGGTTTAAAAAATTAGAGTAAGGAATTTTAGGTTTTAGTGTTCTGAACTGAGTGATTCTATACGAATAATATTTTAAAAAATATAATATATTGAGTCTTATTTACATTTTATAAACAGTGATAAACTGCAGTCATACTAGCATAAACAACGTCTGTACTTTGCCAGTTGATCGACGCTTGAACACTCGTAGTAAACTGCAGACGTATTAGGACCAACTACGTCTGCACTTTACTAGTCTTCTTATTGCTCGGATTAATCTTAAAAAGCCGAATCGTTTGCCTATCCCTTGTGCGTCTGCAGTTTACGTATATGCGGCCGGGAATGTTGTACTCCCGGAATAGGACGGAAATGTTGTACGTACAGTTATTGCATGTTGCCAAGAAACGAATACAATATACTGGAATCATGAGTTTTGCGAGGAGAAAAACACATCGGAAAGGTATAGTCCGATCGGGTAAAAAGTATATTTTTACCATAAGATATCTGGGACATTTAATTATATTT
Organism: Pissodes strobi; assembly: GCA_016904865.1. Classification (NCBI taxonomy): domain Eukaryota; kingdom Metazoa; phylum Arthropoda; class Insecta; order Coleoptera; family Curculionidae; genus Pissodes; species Pissodes strobi. The sequence goes on from MU185175.1 coordinate 40,499, forward strand.
CTACTACTCACTTCATCAGTGTTGGGTATCTTAGGCACAGATTAAGAATAGATACGAATCCTTTAAGATTTTCCCTATACTGCTTTTTCGTGACCTTGACCGCGACCACATCACGCGATTCTTCCAGTGGAAGCGGCCCCAGGTGGTAGATGCATAAGCCTACTCGCATCATCCGGTGAAAGACCAGCCCACCAGAACTGGGAGGCGCTAAGTGGTTTTCCCAAATCACGTTCCGCTTTCGCGCTGGTGTTCCCGGCCTCCACAGTAGGAATATATATGGACATGATGGTGCTTCTAGGATCAAAATATTCCGGAAGTAAACTCCCGGCCATTCGGATCTCCGGGTGCTGGGTGGCCCTGGGAGCCCTTCATTCCGCATTTCACAGAGAGCAAAGATACCGAACCAATTTAGAATAGATTTCTGCAACATAAGAGGCCTAAATACAAACATAAATTCGGTACACCAACATCTGCAAGCAAATAGACCACACATACTAGCCCTTACAGAAACACAAGTATGTTCTACAACAACAACAGTGAACTACCCCTATCCTGGTTACGACTTACATACCCGATTTAGACATAAGTTCGGAATATGCCTTTTTGTACGAAGCGACCTTTCATGTGACTGCGAGGAAACACTCGAACCGAACCACCTTGACGTCATGTGGCTCAAGTTCACCGCCACGGGATTAACCAAGTTTATATGTTGTCTCTATCGCCCTCCGAGCGATAGAGCCTACCAAAGCTTTTCTCAACACTAGCTACCACTTTTGACTAAATACAGGTCGGTCACCCCAGTTCAGAAAGAATCATTCTGGGAGACTTCAATGCCCACAACACAAACTGGCTCAAACATCACAACAAGACCGACAGTAAAGGTAGAGAAGCTGAAGCACTTGCCATCAGCTGCGGGCTTACTCAACTTGTAGCCGAACCAACTCGAATCTCAGAGAGGGGCGAATTCGCCGCCCTCCTGGATCTTTTTCTAACCACCAATCCTAACCAGTACAAAATTACAGTTGGTCCGCCATTAGGTACTTCTGACCACAAACTTATTACAACGGTGTGTGAATTGCCACTCATACAGAAGGACCAACCATTGTCTCGCAAAACCTGGTATTACAATTCTGCAAACTGGGACGATCTAAGGGAGTTCAACCTAGATTTTCCTTGACTCGACGTCTGCTTTGGCACTGAAGACTCGTCAGTCTGCTGCGAAGAGATCACGCAAGTAATCTCCTCAGGAATGGAAGCATACATCCCAAATTCCATCAAGTTACAATCAAAAGGAAAGCCCTGGTTCGGCAGAAGATGCGAAAGAGCTGTAGGTGGGAAACAGCAAGCCTACAAGTACTGGCAGCAAAATCAGACCGCTGAAAATCGCAATTATTTTGTCGAAGCGAGCAACGAATGCAAACGTGTGATCGACGAAACTAAGGACAAACACAATCAAAGGACCAGGAATAAACTTTTGCAATGTCCCAGTGGTTCCAGGAATTTCTGGTCGGTAGCAAAGGCAGTAAGTAACAACTTTACAAAAACGTCTTTTCGCTAAAATGTTTTCATCGCACTCTACCTTAGACGTCCCCTAAGGCAAGACTCTCCCCACCATATCGAACATCAACAATATAATGGCAGAAGTCAAATTTCATCATCATGATATTCGCAAAATCCTTAAAGAACTGGATACGCAAAAGGCATCAGGACCGGACGGAATACCTGCCATCGTGCTAAGGAACTGCGCCAACGAACTAACACCCGTTTTTTCCAGGATTTTTTCTCTTTCTTACGGAAAAGGGACTTACCCATCCTCTTGGAAAGTCGCTCGAGTGCAACCTGTTCCAAAAAATGCAAGAATACCACGCCCTCAAACTATCGCCCAATTGCCTTGCTTCCAATAATCTCCAAAGCCATGAAATTTGTAGTCAACCGGCAACTACTCAAGTAACCTCGAGAACGGCAGAATAATCAGCGATAATCAGTACGGCTTTCACAAAGAGAGATCGACAGGAGATATATTGGCCTATGTCACTCATATATGGAGTAGGGCAATTGAAAACTACGGAGAGTCTCGAGCGATTGCGTTGGATATTTCAAAGGTATTCGATAGAGTTTGGTATGACGGACTGCTCAAGAAACTGCCGTCCTTCGGACTGCTAGCCTCTATCTGCACCTGGCTGGCCAGTTTCCTTAAGAACCGATCCCTACACGTTGCAGTCGACGGACACGTCTCGGACACATTCACCATCAACGCGGGCGTGCCTCAGGGCGCAATACTTTAACCAACTCTGTTCCTCGTCTATATAAATGACCTGCTGATCGAAACGAATAATCCTGTTTACAGTTTTGCAGATAACAGTACCCTTGTCTCCCACTTTAGATCAGAAAAAAACCCTTACCAGCGACTGAGACTCACCACCGCAGACAGGAGCAGATTACACCTATTAATCAAGACCTGGAGAAAGTTCAAACTTGGGGCGACCGAAATTTGGTCCAGTTCAATGCAGCAAAGAACCAAGCAGCAACGTTTACCAAGAGGGCCAATACAGCGGACCCTGACATCATTATGGCAGGATCGACCATTCCTTCATCCTCGTCAATCGAACTGCTGGGTGTCTCGGTCAACAGCAATATGTCATGGCATGAGCATGTTGCTAACATCGCAAAATTAGCCTCCCAGAAGCTTGGTGCGCTATTTCGCAACAAAAAATACTATACACCGCAGCAGTTGCTCTTGCTCTACAAAGCGCAAATAAGACCGTGCTTAGAATATTGCTCACATATATGGGGTGCCGCACCAAAGCACACCCTAAAGCTGCTGGATTCAATTCAGAAGAGAGCTGTGCGTCTCGTCGCCGACCCGGAGTTTACCCGGAATCTGGATAGTCTGGAACACCGCAGACATGTGGCCGAGATGTCTCTGTTTTACAGATTCTTTCACGGCAGATGTTCCCAGGATTTGACCCGCATCATCCCGCCCCTGGCAACTCCTGTCAGACAGTCACGACAGACGGCAGGAGCGCACCAGTTCGTCGTACAACTAGAAACACCTAGAACATCGCTTTACAAGAACTCCTTTGTCTGGCGCACTGTATCTCTGTGGAACTCACTTCCAGGACATCTGTTTCCCACTAATTACAACATACAACTATTCAAGAACCGTGTCAATCAACATCTTCGCACACACACCGCTCGTCGAGCGCCATAGGATCTCCCTTTAGTGTGTGCCACTGCCATAAAAAAAGGGCTCGAGGCGCGACTCGGCGGAACTTTCGGCCCCATATTGCGCCAGGTACTTGATACTAATAAGGGGTCAACTATGTTGATAGGAAATTTCGGCTCCAGACCAAAAAGGTTTATGATTTTTACACATGCACTTTTGTCATCGAAAAGATCGTTTAGTCACTAGCTAGTATATGCTAATATAATAGGTAAAGTTTGTTTTTGGGCATGACTTGGATTAGTTTCTGTTAGATGCGCCCCCGAAACGAGCGGAGGGCCATGCGTGGTTTTTTGTTTGTTTTGAAGTTATAAAAAATCCATCTCTAGGCCGAAAATTCCAAAATCTATTAGCTTTGTGATCGTGGCCGAATATTAGTACGCCTTCAAAAAGGTGCGTGTTTTTTGTAAGACGAAAGTTTGTTGCACCAGGGATCGGGTTTGGCCGTTCGCAAAGTTTAATGAAGGATTATTGCGACATGGGTTTCGATTTGTTAATACATTTTTGAGATATATGTTTTATATTTTAATTTTTTTGATTAGTATTTTAATAATATGCGTTTAAAACGTTATATCCAAAAAGTAATTAAACGAAAAATTAAAACACAACTGAAGAACATATCTTGATCTCTGCATATAAATGTGTGAGAGAGAATGGGAAAGTGAATTTTGGGTATTTAAGTGAAATTCTAAGATGGAGTAAATAAAATCAATATTTTTTTTTTATTTATTAGGTAATTAAGATAGAGCTAAAAGTGGAATAAATTAGACACTTTCCTATGGGTCTTATTATTTTTTATGGATTTTTTAAGGTTTCTGTTTGCATATTTACTGGTATAAAATAGTCCTAATCCAATAAAAAACACACACAATATAAAATAAGGAGAAGCTTCAACCAAAAACATTTAACCTAAAGAGACCCGACAACTCATTCATAAAAATCCGAAATCTTGCAAAAATATCAACAAAACGATTGTCCCGCCTCCTTATATTTTTATGTATCGTGTACAAACTTTTGTCAAACTTCGACCCCACCACCAAATGTAGTATCGCCCGCCCCCGCCTGAACCAAAGAAAGGACAGGTCATAGACGTAGACTAATACATAATTCAATAATAATAATAATTTCAATAAAGTAAATACGTTTAATTTGAAATGATGGTATTTATTCGGGTGCATTATTTAAAATATATTTATGTTTTATTTATAGTGTGTGGGTTAGATTGAGTTAGTTTGGGTTAGATATGGGTTCTGAAGGTTAGTTAACACAAAATAGTTACTTTGCTGTGTCACGAAATGTTTCCGTGTCCTTGCAAAACCACTGCCATGAAACCAAAGAAGTATTCACTTCAAAAACTATTTAATAGAGGTTGGTAAATGACTGCAAATATATCAGATTATCCATTAATATCACATACATAGGTAAGTATTATAAAATATTAATTAATCACATCACAAAATGGTGCCCACTGTACTACTGTGTTTCCTTTACTTTTACTTACTTACGTGCTATTTTTTAATGAAAAACATTAATTTATTCAAGTCGCGACCAAAAGTTGGACGGCCATCTTGTCACTTTTGACGTCTGTATTATTAGGAATCCCATTCAAAAGGCTGTCGAAATTTTTGCTAGTGAGCTTTGACATTGCACAATTTTGTTAATATCATAGCAACCAGTCATCAAAAATAGTGTCGAAAAGAGCTTCTTTTCGACACTACTTTGCGTATCGAAAAGACTTCTTTATGATAACAAAATAGAAATAGTACACTGAAAGAACAGTTTGTTTACTATAAACTAGAACACTTAACTATTAACAAATTTCTAGTTTAAATATGGCTTATTAAATATTTGTTCAAAGTTATACTCTATTTCGAAATGGTGGGGAGTAATAAAACCTACTTATAAATGCAAAACGCTAACAGAGTGGTCAAATAAATTTTTGTGATTTCTAAATATTTAGCCACAGCTGTTATAGCCTGCTGTATTATATTTTAACCATTCCACCCTGTTTTGTTGCAATCCCGCTGCAAACAATAGGCTTTATTAGCAAAGGGGCCATTTTCTACTTGCAGTAGCGTACGTTTGGGTATTTGAATGTTTACAATAGTAATAAAAAAACCTAAGTGTGATAAATATAATGCTGGGAAAGTCCGAGTATTAGGACAGGTAAACGTTTAAAATATGTACGTATATGTACGTAATTATGTACGCCTATGTATCAGCCATCAGAAAATGATTTATTACTTCGCATCATTTCGAAATAGAATATAGTGCAAAATTTGTTTCCACGGTTGGAAACAACAATTGTTTTTTTAACACCAAAATATTAGTACTAGTTATTAAGCGTTTGTTTCTTTAAAACATAGATGTATTTTTTGTAAGTGTAGGCTGTTTGGCAGTTATAATAATTTTATTAAATATTATTATTTTTTTTTAATAAATAACAGATTATTATTTATTATTAAAAAATAAACATGTCTTAATAATATATTATTTTTATATGTAACAATCACTTTGGTAACTATAAACAAATTGTAATATTGCTCAATAAGTTTTAGTTATTGTTAATTTTTTATTATGTAACGATTAATA